>JAWWEW010000131.1:390132-463868 GCA_035583185.1 Anabacerthia variegaticeps
CTGGGTGCCCACACCGGCACATAACCTCGAGCACTGATTTGAGGAGAGCTGCTTGCAGTTTCGATTTATGCACAGACACGAGGGCAGGCTGTGCCAGCTGCTGCCTCGCCACAGCACTTCAAACAGCCTCAATCACACCCCTGGCCTGGGCCAGCCTGGGACCCAGTCCTCTCCTCACCACAAATCCCACCATCCCATCCATACCAGATGCAGTGATGCAAAAACCTCACTCCCTGCTCCTGAGAGAAGGCTGTTTACTTATGAACAGCAAAAGGCTTGGCTAGACTAAGTGCTGTTTTAAATGCAGCAAATACATGCACTCATCAAAAAGGGCACAGTCCTGAAGGCTCACGAGACAACAGGACACCAAAAATCAGGGATACAAGCCATGGCCTATACCTACTTACTCTCCTGATCTTATTACTCACTAGACAAGATAAAAATAAGTCACTCTTTAAACGAAGTCCTGAATTTTTGATGGGGCTTTATCTTGAGAAAGGCCCTTTGGTTTTGGCTATTCCTCACTTTAAAAGCCCAAAACCTTCCCCCTGCCCTACCGTGACAAAATCCTTCTGCTCAGGTTTAACTCAAGGTACCTGCCTGATTCTGGTGACATTTGCACACTGAGTGAGAAATGTTGCTAGAAAACCAGGGTGGGAGGCAAAGGTTCACTCAGGTCCCCTTCCAACACATACATGGGCAGAGCACTTGCTGGGACTGGGACCTGAGAAGGACTTCAGGACCTCTGGGTTAGGAGGGGCCCAACAAGACTGCACGGCCTCTCCAAGGTAAAGCTTCAGGGCTTTGTAGGCTCAGATAATTCAGGTGGTACAACAGCAGACACATTCTCACAGGCCCATCACACTGGAGCCTGGCACCCAACAGGGCGCCTGGCTGAGACATGGCCTGACACCACAAGAGCTCAAGGAGGAGGAGTGACTGTGGTCACAACTGCTCCATATTTGTTCTACAATGGCACCAGCCACTCTGGACACCACAAAGAGGATTATTTTCCCAGTTGCCTTACTCAGGCTCCAACCTGCAGACAGAGGCTTTGCCCTGGGGAACAAATGGAGCAGAAGCGGAGCAGAGCCAGGCACAGCAGGCATGTGTGACTGCTAGTGAGCACTGAATATTGCCAACCATTATAAAACACAGGAAAATAGCAAGAGAAGCTTTAGCCAGTTTAAACAATCCTACAGGGAATGCTACCAATAGAAACTAATACATATGCAAGCAAGAGCAAGCTGCCTGGGAAATGGAGCACTCCGCCTCCGGTGTCAGATAAAACCCAACACTTACATTGCCTTTGGTCCAGCATTAAGTGCATTATTTAACATACATATATCCCCAAAAGACTCTTCCTGAATATCTATAGAGATCTTATCCTCTCCAGTTCAAAGTTTTAACGCAGGAGGGCCACATTATGCTTGTGGTCTGAATTAGGAGTGACTGGTTTTGCTTGTCTGGAAACAGTCCAGATTTCTCCCTAAGTACCTGGGAGCAGAATTTGCCCATGTGGAGACATCTCCCAGCCTGGGTGGTGACGGCAGTCACTTGAGATTTCTCAGAAGCCTCTATTTAACCATCCTGTGTTGTACTGTTGTATTGTCCCAGACCTCCTCATTCACCTGCTCCTGCTGGTGGTGAAAACTGAACCTGTCTCTCTTTCCCAACCCTCTCCTCCTCTTCCAGCAGAGCTGTTTTGCTCTCCTGTGGCATCCTGCTGCACGTTTGTGAAAGCTCCTGTCCCAGAGCAAGGGGAAGGGTGAGTGAGGGCTCACACACACACACAATGGCAGTTCTGTGGCAGGAACAAAGATCCCAACGGGGGCGGCAGCACAAGTGGCTGTCACCACATCAGAGCAGCTCTCCAGAGGCTGAGCACTTCCAACTGCAATTCAGACCTGCCATGGAGTTCATCATGTTTATTTAGGCATTAAAAGCAATTTCCCAAGCACATGTCTGTCACATTTAGACACAATGGGCTCGCCTGTAATTAGGAAGTATATGACCTCACTGCCTTTAATTGGGAGAAGCCAGCATCCAATCCGGTTCCTAGATGATAGAAGGCAACTGGCATTAGGAGGGAAGTTCAGTGTCAGCTGGTAGAACGTGCACAATACCTGCTGTAATGGCCCCCAATTCATCATCAGCCCCTCCACCATCAGGACTTTGTCAATGCTTTGCTCATCAATTTGCTCGTGTACCAACACAAGAGATGAGGAGACAGACACTGTGTCAGAGAGAACTATCACAGCTCAGGAAAAGAGGAGGGGGGAAAAAAAAGAGGAAAAAAAGCCCAGGCATGGCAATTCCTGCTTTGGAGAGGCAGCAGGGCAGGCCCAGGGCCAAAGGCACGGCCAGCCCAAGGGGCTGTAACTCTGCTAACTTTATTCCTGCTTATGCCAGATCCGAATTTAGCTCACCAGAGTTTGCTGCAGACAAGACAAAGAAGATATTTCAGACTGAAACACCCCAGCAAAAGCCAATAATAAGGAAAAGTCCACTTGTCATAGGAGAATGCAGCAAAGAACTCCGAATTCTGTGACACATATCCTGCTGCACGGGAAGAACAATTATGGCCAGGCTAAGTCAAGAGAGACACACCTCTGCCTGCACTGCACTGCTCCTGACCGTGGGACAGGCCAGAGCTACGACCCATCCCAGGCACGGCTTCCCAGAGAAATACAGGTGGTGTCTAATCCCAAAGAGTCCCCTGCCCTTCCAAGGGCTCTGCGCTCAGGCCCATGATATTCTACCAACTGCTTTTTTCAAAAGAGGGAGAAGAGAAGGAAGAAGATGCAGTATATAAACTACACAAAAAAATTATTATTGCTTTCCTTTTTTTAAACTGTGATAGTAACAGAACCCCCAGTTCTGCTACACTGAGAACAGGACAAGTTCAAGAGATGGGGAAAAAAACATGCAAAACAAGCACTAGACAGAAGGAAGGCTCACATTGACTCCATCACCAAGAACCTCTGTATGGCCAAAGCACATCCTCTGTGTTCTGGTAGCAGGACACAAAGATTTCTCCACCTGCAAGACCAGATCCCAGGCCAGTCACTGGAGTTTCTTGTGTTGGCTACTCTGTTTCACCAGCATGAAAAATCCCAGCTCCACACCCTCCACTATGAGCAGACTCTCTCTTCAGCTAGCAATCATATCACCAGGAAAGACACAGAGGAAGTGAAAATTCAGGAGAAAATGAAAAATGTTCATGCCTCAAGAATTTCCAGTATTGAAAAACAAATAAATAAACAGCCAGACAGAGAGAAGGACAGGTTTTCACCTTGGTTTGGGATGGAAAGTGAAGAACATTTTCTAGAAGGAGATATTTGATTCCAGTTTTTATCAAAAAGCAGATTTCCACCTTTTTCTTTTCTCTCTCAGACCTGCTCACTGCTTGATCTTTGCTGACTGACAGATTTTACTGGGGCAGCACAGAATATCAGTGAAGTGAGACAAATATTCAGGCACAAGGAAATGTGCAGGTAGAAGTTCGGGACAAAACCAGCCACCTCTATCACTTAAGCAGCCTGAATGCTGTTCTTAGCACAGTTAGTGAGTTCTAACACCAGGAAACCAGTCTGAGAGACAGACAAAGCCTGCACTAGCTGTAGCAAGGCCTCTTGCTTCCTTGCACTCGCAGTTCCCTCCTTGGTGCCTACCCTACAATAACCTGCTTCTCCACGTGGTTTCTGCTGATTTCTGTCTGCTCTTGGCCTGCTTCAGTTTTCCTCTGGCAGCGCAGCTGATGGGCCTCATCCCGTACTCCTGTCCCAATTTCCAATGGGAAACCAAGAGCCCTGGCAGAGGGAGAGCTGGACAGGTTACTACAGCGTTCCTGATCTGTATTCCGAGCACAGCTGGGGGACAGAGCCCAGGCAGCCTCCAGCCACAGCTCCAGGACACAGAGCTGGGCCAATGAGGGAGAGAGAAGCTGCCCGCTTACTGTTTCCAGCAGACATAAAACACAACTCCCAGTGTGTGCTCCCGATAAAGAGGGGCTGGAGGGCTGGAATTAGCGGCCGCCAAGCGTATCACACGCAGGATTGATGGGTTAAATAAGCAGCAAACACAAAGGGCAAACATGCAGGAAGAGGGAGCTGGCCAGGCACTGGAGCCCCGTGGTGTTTGGGGCAGCCACAGCCATGGCACACCCCTCTGCAGGAGCTGCGGCTGCTCTGGCTCCGAGGCGGCGCACGGGCAGCTGAGAGCAGGGGCTGGTGCTGGTGGAGAGGGCAGGGATGGTACTGGGAGGCCTGTGCAGCCCACAAACCTGTCCTCGGGCTGGGGGAGCCCCCAGGGCGTGGGGAGGGGTGTCAGCCACAGGAACGCACTGCCTAGCACTGCACATGGCCAAAGAGTGGAAGAGAACATCATTTCTTTAAACTCATCTTGCATTCAGCCAGCTGCATATAAATTTCCCTCTATCTCATCAAGCTCTCACTGTTTGGCCTCCTCTGACTGATATTGGCTCATCATACTTAATCTAGGGTGAAATTTCCTCGTCTGAGCTAAATTACTCGCAGCCATCAAGGGAAACGATATTTATTTTTCGTGGGGCTAATGACCTGTCCCCCGGACCCACCCACTGATGGTTATTTACTAGGGCCCAGATGCTTGGGCTCAAAATGAGTGCTAATGTCAGCGGGGGCCATTCCTCATCCAGGGCTCTGATTGAATTGGAGCGATCCCATTGACATTGACTCGGTGACTTTTAAGGCCATTACCCTCAGCAAGAGATGAACCTCTCATCATTGCTCCGACGCTGACAGCTGATTAGCGACAAATTACAAGCGGGAAGAACCTCAGACTTTGTTGGGTGAGGGAGGGGCAGGAGGAAGAAGAGGAGGAGGGATTTGGAGGAGGTGTGGGGAATGCACAGAGTCGGGAAGGAGGAGTGAGGAGCAAAGGAAAAGCAAAGAGTGGGAGGGGATAGCGACACCCAGAAGCTGCTGCAGCCTGTTGGCATTGGTGCTGCTCTACAGGCTTTCACTGGATGTAGTACAGAGCCCACAGCCAAAGGCTGGAGCGAGACAGAGGCACATACTGACCACAGGCAGCTGGAATCGGAGCAGAAGCAGGAGGAAGAACAGAAGTGAAGAACGCATAGCGGGGCCAAACACAGCTGGGTGGTCACAGTGCCACCTGGGGGGCAGGCAGACAGCTTGGTGATCCTGCACAGAAATCACAGGGCTCGTGAAGACAGAAAAATCTCCAGGAGAGCAAAGGCAAGAGCTTCCTGACAGCCCTGACATGCATTTCACTCCCGGCATCCCCAGCGTTCTTGGTGAACAGAGACTAACATCAACACAACCAAATGTGACCTGTTTTGCCAAGCACACCGACACCACAGTTTCTCTTTTCACCACTTTTATATCCCCTGGAGATAGTTTTAATGACTCTGGCCCACACTTACAGTTTTGTTCCTAACCACAGAAATGCAGCCACATCTGAAGTCAAACACGGGAGCAGCCAGGAACCCGCACCAGCCTCCTGTGCCAGCTCCTTCAAGAGAGTCAAGAGTGGGTGTCATTTTAAAGCTGCCAGAGAAAGATTTCATCCCTTAAAGAAAACGCTACTCACTCTGGATACAGATCTTCTCATCCAGAAGATTCGCAAGACAGACTATGCTCCCCTAAATAAAGGGGAATATTTTTAGTGACACCATTAATATAGATGGAGCCATCCTGAAAGGCATTACAAGGAGGCTTGTTGCCCTGCAGTCCTGCAGGCTCGGCGACTCTTCACAGCTCACAAAACACCAGGCCCATTTCAGAGAACAAGTGGCATGAAATACAAACGAAGAAAATGCTTGCGAGGCTGAACTGCCACGGTCACAACTGCCCTCTCCGAAATAAAACCTGGCTCTGGGTACTTGGCAAACAAATGCAGTATGTCGAAGTGCAGCCTGTCCTTTCTGAGACCTGAACCCCAAATGGACCTTCAGCAGCAGTCACCAGTGTTGGAATCTCAGCCTTCAGCTGAAGGAAAGCTGCTTTGAGGGACCCCGAGCCTGCAGCCAGAGCTCCCCTCGCTGCTGCTTTACAGCTGCATGTGGCATCTGCCTGCCACTGCTGCTGAGGAAAAGCAGCCAAAGCAGCTGCACTGCTGTCCCCTCTCCCCGCCACAGAGTTCTTTTCACTCATCTCAGGACCTCACTAGGAAAGGTGGCACAGGCTGACTCCTGTCCCACACGTCCAACACTCCGTGGCTCCCACACAGCATCCTATGAGGGAACACAGCTTGGCTTCTTTGACATGAGCATAAGCCGTGGCAAGCCTGTCACCATGAAAGACGTGGTGAGGGGTGAAAGTCTGATCTGTATGGGAAGTTTCCCTGCAGTACTGCCCAGGCTTTAAAAGATCCTGGTTGGAAAACATGCACCTCAGAGAACATTCTGTGAGCTCATCACCCTCAGTGAGGTTCTCCTCACACAGGGAGCTCATCTTTCTGTTAAATTCGTCCTACTCAGTTTCCATCTACCCACCCACACAAGGCCATCAGCCTGCAGGGAACCCACGTGGCCCTTCAGCACAGGCCAAACCTGTTTCCAGAGGAAGCACTGCGAAACCACCACCTCCCAGCACCGCACAGCTTCCGCCTCCTAAAGCGGGACAACATCGACCTGGACCACTGGACAGCAGCACAGGAAACTTTCTACAGACAGCAGACTGGGTTTGATGGGCTCTTTTGGAAGGGAATGCAAAGAAAAGGTTCACTGTCTACAATAAGGTCAGAATATTGAGCAGATGTGGTGTGCAGGAGCATGTACAGCTTCTACCTGAAGACAGTCTTTCCCCAAGAACAGGACCAACAGAGGAGCTTTTCCCCCCAGAATTAATTTCCCCAAAAATGCACCATTGAGGGGGGGTTGTTATCTCTTACAGAATAAAAGAAATTGAACTAATAGGAGCAAATCTAGCTGTCAGCTGGCAAATAAAACACAATCCATTCACCAACTGCAGCGTCAGAACCCTTGGTTACCAAACCGCATCTCAGAGCTCCCAAGCACTGTACAAGGTCTCACACCATGCCTTAAAAAACCCCCACAAATGAAGAGGAGAAGATGGGCTTTCTTGCCACGCATTGTGAGCAAGGCAAATGACACCTGCCTGTGGGAGGAGGTCTGAGGGAAGCTGCCAGGTAGGAGCAGCTCGGCTCTCCGGCTGCGGAGCGCAGCGGGAAGCTGATGGAGTGCCTGGCTGCCTGCGTGTGCTGTACAGTTGCTGGGGTGGGTCTGTCTGACCACGCATTCAAAGGGGCTAATGCTCCCCTTCCCAGCCTGATTGGTCAATTTGGGTGACATGTTTTGGGCAGTTCTGCTTACTCAGTGACTGCAGCTTGTACCCCGTCCACAAATCCCCATCTGCAGCTACAGATGGCCCACGTTTTTTTTTCCTTCTTCCCTGCCCATTGTGTGAAACAGCTCTCGGAGCCTGCAGAACAGAGGCAGGGATGCAGGGTTGTTGTGTCCTGCAGCACGAGCCAGGTAGACACTAAATTCAACACAAGTAAGGAAACCCTGAGTTCTGAACCTGCAAACTGCCCGCTCTGTGCTGCCAAAAGCCCTTTTCTCCAGGTCCAGCTCACACACAGGCACAGCCCAAGAGCAGCAGTTAAACACTGTTGTAGGACAAACCAGGAAAAAAATCCTGCTGAGTTTTTAACTATGCCAACTTGATCTTTCCTTCAGTGTTTAATATACTTTATGCCGGGCTGTGTACAAGATGCCCTTTTTCTGCATCTTATGAGGAACAATAAGACTTCTTCACAGAGCCTGGAAGATCTGGTGAAACATCAGGAGGAAATGCAGATTTATTTATGTTGCAAAATACCCACCTGTCTTTTCACATCACCTCATTCCTAGCTCTCCATTTTCTACTTCACTACTAATAGTGACACATAAGGTAAAAAAAAAAAAGACCTGTTTCACCACTCAACCAGTCTCCTTTCTCTTAACCTCTCATGAAACTAGACCCAAACGAGGAGAAATGAGTTAAACAGAGCAGATTAAAAATGCAGAAGCCTGTACATACACTCAGCCATACACTGCCTCTTTCAAACTCCTTGTGCTGCAAGGAGGAGGCAACTTACCTGTACAGCACCACGTCATGCTGGGCTGGTAGTGCTGCCACCCAAACTGCTCCAAAGCCCCAGGGCTTTTGTCCAACAACGTATTTGTTGTTATTTTTCATGGTTATGATCACTGTTACCTTCAAAGCAAGGATGCAGAGCCTAACCATGCTCCAGTTCTGCAAAGAATTACACACGCATTTACATTTCAGCTGAGGCAGAGCAAAACCTTGTCCTCCTCCCTGCACTGTTCAAGTGCCTCTCCTGCATTTCAGTGCTTTATACTACAAACACATCTCTTCCTTCTATTTTTTGAGCCTGTATGCTGCAAAGCCCTGCACTTGTAGAGGCCCACCTTGAGCACCGTTAGTGACATTTATTTTACATTAGCCCTACTCTGAAAACACATTTTGTGGGATATTTTGCCAGCTGGGCCCAAAACTATTAATCCATTTTTGAAACGAAGGCCATTTTGTTTTTAATCACACACTTCTATTTTGAGTTGGGTGCACTGTAATCCATGGAGTTCTGTAATTTTCCACTTCATTTATTATGGATTTAATGAGCTGGTAATAATGTATATTTCCAGCTGAAATGACTGCCTGAAATGTGGAGCAGAAAGTCACAGAAGTAAAGAACTTGGGCAGGGAACATTGCTGCCAGAAGTTTTATGGAAATAAATTGAGCGACATGAAGACACAGAAGATTCAAGAGAAATCTGCCAGCTCTCACGGAGTGAAAGCCATGGATAAATGCTGGTTTTCCCTTTTCATTAGTTGTATTGAGGTATTTTTGGTACTAACTGCTATGTTAGACTAGACCATTGAAGTCCTGATGCACCTCAGCAGAGCACCAGTTACAGCCAAGATTTCTGGCTGCAGAGGGGAAATCCCCTCCTCATTAAAGCCTTTGGCCCAGCTCCCATTGGAATCAGGCTGGGATGAGCTGAACAATGCACCTCCCAAGTCAGGTTCCTATCCTCCACATGGGCAGATGGGACAGGGGAGTGGCTTTTGAAGGCTCTGAGCAACCAGCAGCTCTGAAAGATGCTTGGAAATTAGACCACTTAATTAGATATATAAATATGGGGCACTACTTTGTACCTTGGAGTTCTTCCCCAGAGTACAAGTTCAAACTGCTTTTCCTCTCCTCCAGGAGAGCAGCAATTTCTTGCTGAGCAACAGCAACCAAAAGTTTCACCTGTGAAATGCATGTTCATGTCTGCTGTGTGCTCTTCTGCTCCCTCTGGGCACCTACAGTTGACACTATCATGTTGTTACACCTTCAAAATCCTTTTTTGGTTTGCCAAAGATGGCAAAGATCAGTTAAAGACAAAGTAGCTTTGCTACACAAGGTTTTCAGCTTGCTTAATTTTTAAATAATCCAAGAAGCTGCATCTTCTTGCATAGCACCTTTTGAAATACAACACTAGGTACAAAATCACCTCAGCTCTCCATCCCTGGTCAGTGCCACGCAGTGCCAGAGGAGGGGCAGCACTTGGAACAGCCATCTTAGACAAACGTGTTCACGGTTAGCAGGCACAAGCCAAATGCTGTGTCTTCCAGCCACGATCTGGCCCAGTCAGGCTGTGTCATCTAGAGCTCAAGAGGAAACATGGCAAAAAAACCCTCATCTTCCTCTTTAACAGTCAAACTGCTTTTAAAGGTGATGTTTAAATTATTAGTTTAAATGGTACATTCACAGTCCTGCTCTGCAAAGGGTAAACAAAAGCTGATTAGCCAAAGACATTTCCCCTTATAATTAGATTCACTCCTCAGTTAAAAAGAACCACAAAACACAAACCAACACAAAAGTCATAAGGAAAGAGAGTCATGTGGTATATTTTCCCTGCTCTCCTCAGAGTCCTCTGAATAATGTGGCTGTGCTAATTGGTACCCATTAGGGCAAGAATCAGAATCATCAGAATCCCACTGCCCCAAACACACTGCCTTTTCCTGATAATTACAGTGCCAACAAATGACCCCCCAACAATTTCGGGGCTAATCACAGAGAACCCTGTATACACTGTAATGCTGCATTATTCAAAAAGATAATGAAATTCCAGGAAACATCAGATGCAGCAGGTACATGAAGATAATTTTGTTTTTATAACCAATTTCAGTCAGATAAATACTGGAATCCTTTCCAATTTTCCCCCCATGAAACTAAAGTGTCACTGAGATTTACAGCCCCCTCAAGTTCTCTTTTCAGAGGAACATTCATTTACATAAACAGATAATCCCAGATAAAAATTTCCATTAGACAAAGGTGAAATGGATCAATTTTCTCTGCCAAGACAAATCTTAAATCTTGAACAGATAGGGTCATTATTACACCAGGCCCATTTCAGAAATAATGTATTAAAAAAAAAATCAGCCGATAGCAGCCATTTCCAGCTTTCCAATTATCTTTAAGAAAAGCTTATTCTGTGGACAATAAAGCACATTACTGCACAATATGATACAGTCCATAAAGATCACAATGTTTTATGAAAGGTTAAAGAAAGCTCAGCACATTTAGGGGAATGTCATAACCCACAAAGTCTTTCAAGACTTAACCAGCTCCGCGCGCAGGCTGTGCCAGCGCCGTGCTGCCCTCCTGCCTGCACAGCAGTGCACGAGGGAGCCCCTGGGGACTGGGGGGCACACGCTCTCCCAGGGCAGGGGGAGAGGGGCTGGCACAGCTCCTTCTCCCTGGGGAGGAAGCGACTTACCCGTCCCTGCTCCACGTGCTGGGGGGAAGAGCTGGTGGCTGCTGACATTGCCACACCACGGGGTCCCTCTGCCTTGTCCATGACTGACTCTCCTCAGCCCACAGGGACCCCCTGGCACACAGAGAAACATGGACAGTGGTCACTGTGCTGGCCCTTCCCGCTCCAGGTGAGGTTGGGCACTAACGTGGCAGAGGCAGAATTCCAGCCTCTCCTGCCCACCTCCCACCACGGCCCTCTCTGAAATGCCAGAGGGCAGCACCCAGCCCTGCAGCTCATCCCCTCACCCCAGGGGGAAGGCAGCAAGGCCGGGCACACCGGGCAGGAACACCCTTCCATGGCAGGGAGGCCACTCTGCTCTCCAGTGCCACACAACTTTGTCAGGCCCCTGGGAATGGAGTTTATGAGGGGTGACAGCAGCAAGGGGGAAGTGCCAGAAATCACTGCCTAATAGACACAGCAGTCAAAGCAAAACAAGCAGCAACTTACCTGACTCGATTTTTCATCTAAAAGGAATCAGATTTATTTGCTGTTTAAGTAACTGCTCCTTACAACTGTCACCTGAGGAACAGGGAGAGGAGTGCTGTGGGACTGAGTGACACCCGGCCAGAGGCAGGAAATGAGCCCCCATCACAAGAGGTAACTTGCAGGAAGGCTTTATCCTGCTCGGTGCCCAATGCAGTCCTACAGAGCCCTAAGCTGGCTCAGGATCACAGGTGATAAGGCTGCCCAAGTCCCTGGGAGTGCTTTAGACACCACGAGGCTCCAGGGCTGAAAGCTCAGTGGGACAGAAGCTGCTGGGTGCCATTTGCCCTTACAGCAGCCAGCACCCAGGATCTCAGAGTTCTCTCCTCCCTGGCCATCACCACAGCTGATAATGCAGAGTGATGGAGCAACAGCAACTCATTCCCCTCCAGATGGAAGGAAGGTTGCCTTCCATCTAAATGCAATAAGTACCTGCAGCTGCACAATAAGTTTTCAAAGTTCTCTTCAAGGCTCTTATGGTTCAGCCACCAAAAATTGAAACACACCAAATATGAAAAGCAAAGTTAATTATCTGGAATCCCTAAATGTCAATCAAACAAATCTTTGCGTGAGCAGCAATGAAAAGTTCCTTCCTGCACTGCTAGAAATGCAAGTACCTTTTACCAGGAGAAAAGGCTGGCATGACCCAGCTAAGCCATTAGACTGTTCCCTACAGCTCTATCAGCTCACCAGAGAGATGGCAGCTAAAAGATTAACACCTCTCTGATATAAGTACCAGTCAGATTTTTTAAGCCATGTTTGTGCTTCTATTTCTGTCCTACAGGAACACGACAGAAAAGCTGTTGTCACCTTCAACAGCTTGAAACTAACTGTACACTACTAAAAGAATCACTTTGTGCACAATTTCTGAATGACTACGTCATGAAATCATAAGAGAACATCTTCTGTATAAAAAAGGGGATTTTCTGTAAAGTGAATAAATGCCCCAGTGCTAAACTTAAATTAAAAATAATCACAGAAAACACATCTGCTCTATCCCACCCCAAACAGCAAAGAACCCAGCAACAACAGCACTGGTTTTCAACTTTATAAACCCTCTTAGCCCATGTGTAAATCCCTACAAAGATAAAGCAGCAACTCACCTCTGCCAGCTCCTTCTGTCAGACACACACACACTGATTTTGCTGTCTGTGGTGGATACAAGGTGTGACATTTTCAAGAGGTGCAGTAGGTTTATGCTGAGAGGAACAGATCTCCAACAGGCCACATGATTTACTGACCACTGCACGAGGCTGTTGTAAAGGAGAGACTTTTGTTGTCCAAACAGGGGCCACTGGATCACCTTTCAACTCAAGATCTGGTCCCACACAGTTCTAAATAAAACAAGAGAAATGCTGCAACCCAGAAAAAACCAAACAGCCCAAGCAGGCATCTTCTATGAAGCAAGACAACTGTGGTGGGTCAAGCTGGGGTCTCATCTGCCCCACCATGCAACATTCCAGCAGAATTTTGATTGGCTGAAGGTGCAGAAATCGCATGAAAAGAAAAACAATGTTGATTTCCAAAAGTGTAGGGCAATGTGATTAAAACTGTCAGGAGCAGTTTGGCTTGAATACTCAGAACTTGCAGTTCACTAGAAGACAGTACATGCCTAGCTTCATAATTTTAGAAAACTGCTTTAATTTTGAGTTGGGGAAATCTTCCAAGTAGACCCATACTTCCTTTAACTGCTCTCAGAAACTTTTTTAATGTGTGGAGGTATTTACTATTGCTATCACAAGTGTATCAGTCATAACATCTAATGATGTGGAGATTGTTGCCTTATAAAATTCACAGCTGGGTAGCTACATGGCTCAAGGCTAAAACCTATTTTAAAATCCAGTGTTTTAGGAGGGAGAATGTTTATTAAAACATTTTGCCCATTAAAAATATATGACATATCATCGGTCATTCCATGTGATGCAGTGCCAGCCCTTTTTTAGGCAGTCCACTTGGGATGACTGCTGAAAGCCTGGCAATCCTGTTTGACAAGTCCACATCCTAATAATATACTAGTCCATTAAAAAAAAAGAAAAGAAGAGGAAAAAAAGGCACTGCAGCAGCCTGGAAGCACCTCAGCAGTGCCCCTGACGTGGCGTGCACAGAACTCACTCGCACACACAGCCACAGTTGGTCTCTTCACGCTGACAGTCCCACACTGACATGCTTGCTTGATCTCCTCATGGCACAACTTACACTGAAATAATAATGAGGCTGCAGGTCTGGGGTGTTTTTTGGAAACGTGGTGGAGAGAGAAATGTTGATAAATATTCTTTCAGCAACTTCATGGGCATTTGGCATCCACTTGCATGAGCTGATTCAGGTCTTAACCTGGAGAACACAAGGATGAATGCTCTGAGGCTAAATGAGAAGCCCAGAATCGCTGCCTCTCCGAGGCTAAATAAGAAGCCCAGAATCACTGCCTCTCCTCCCACTCCCCATGTGCAGTGTGTAAGGAGAGCTGCTGGTACTTGACAGGAAGGACCCTCCTGGTCATGAGCGAATGTCTCTCTCAAACAAGAATTCTGGCTACCCAAGGAGGGTCAGGATGAGAGCAGGCTGGACTGCCTGGACACAAGCAGGATGGTGGGTTCCCAGATTCAAGGTGGTAGCTGGGTTCTGTGTGGTGTTTGCCCTGTCAGGCCCAGCCAGACTTCTCACACGTGGCAGAGTTACCTGCTCTTCCTGCTCAATACACCAAGCAAAGAACAAGAGCTGTTTAAATGGCTTTCCTACTGCAGCAGAGATTCCTCTGGGAAGTTAATCACAGTCATGTCCTGGGGCCCAGGAAAGCACAGCCCATCCAGTACATCTCGGTGCTACGAGAGCCCAGCAGAGCCTTTGCTCTGGACTAACTCTCCAGCAAAAGGAACACCATGTTATATACTTGAAACAGAAATGTCACCACTGCTAACAACGAGGAAAATAACCCTGACCTCGTTGCACATCCCCTGGTCTGACAAAGTATGGATACTGTTATTCATATTTGTACAGTACAAATGTTCCCCAAATGTCAGCCTTTCCTAATGACCCTAAAGAGACTGAAAATTAAAGTGCAGTTCTGGGCAGACAAGTGACTCTATTAAAAAGAGACAGAGAGAGCCTGTGGCCATTGCCCATAGCTGTTCCGAGCTGCCTTCCAAGTTCTATATATTAACCAAGCCTGTGCACAAAAGCCATGTTTTTAACTACTGTCAGCACTGCACAGTCACTCCAGCAGCAATCGAGCAAGCTGTTCTGCCTCATGCCTCATCACCATTTCTCACACTCTGCATCAAAGCACCAGCATTAGCCAGTTCAGCTGCCCTTCAAACTTCCAGCTCCAGTGAGGAGGAAGCATCTGTGGCCGTTGAGCTCCTCATGAGGCTGCCCAAAAAAGCCCCAGCTTGCCAGGAAGACCCCCAGCAGCCAAGCCCAGCCAGAAGGCATCCATCAGCCCAGCAGGCTGGAGGGAAACAGGACACAGGATCAAAGCTGGCTTTGGGCAAGAGTACCACAACTCAAACTCCTCGTGGCCGAACACTCACAGCACGGACAGGGAGTTCAATTGCTGCCACCTATTTCCAGGGACAGACTGTGTTACCGTCACTCCAAGGTCACAGAGCAAGGAGCACAAGTGGAACAGAATCCTCAAGCCTGGTCAGATCCAAGTGCTCTGCCACCACTTTTGGGACATGCTGATGAGCCTCGTATGACTAACAAGATGCAGTACACAGTGTGGTTTGTGAGCCAAAGAAAATGGCAAGGAGGATGCAACTAGAGAACAACAGAGCAAAATTCCAAAAACTCTTCTAAGACTGGTAATCAATCGTATATGGACCTTGCTTAACATTTGAAAACTTTAAAAAAAATCAACACATTAGTATAAGTATGTGGAATTAATGGATTAAATGGTCAAATAATTTGATGACAAAAGGGGAAAATCAGGCAGAAAAGCAGGCTACCAATTCCCTTCCCTCTCATGTCTGCAGAGACGTTTTAGTCCAAATAAGGGCTTTAGTGGAGCATTCCAGGGCCCTCAGGCCAACATTGAGAGGGGACAGGGGCACCTATGACCATGAAAAGTAGACAAACAAAAGACATTACAAAAGTAATGGAACAAAAAACAATTAGAGAGCTTGGCTAGTTATACAGTACTTGGTTCTCCACTGACTTCCCAGAACTTCACTGTTCCTTCACACTTCAGAGTCTCCATGACTTAAAGAAGCCAGACAGAGAACGAGGTTGAGAGAGGGAACATGAACTGTGTACCTTCAGAAGATCATGTGATTTCAATTTTAGTAATCCAAATATTTGAGGAAAATCTAAATTTCCCGAGACAGACTAGAGTAGCAAGGGGGAAACCCCAATTCTGGCAGGCAGACAACAATATCCACAGTGCAGTCAGCAAAACAAGACAAACCTCCCCATTTCCTGTATCTTTACAAACCATTTTCAGAGACAAGGAAAACCTAAAGTTTCATATGTCTAATTTTCAAGCTATACTACTGCTACTTAGCAGAGATTTTGGCATTTAGCAACACAGCCAGGAAAAAAAATAAATCATGATTTGCAAGTGCTCATCTTGGCAGATGAGTTAAAAACAAGGCAAAAAGAAATACAGTGAGATGATCCCAAATGCCAGTACCCAGGCCTTGTTTGGGATTAAAGCAGCACTTGACAGATAAGATTTAAGAGAGCATTAAAAGTTTGGGAGGGATTTTGAAACAGATCCAATTGATTTGAGCACAGAAATCCTCATCAGACCCAAATGAGAATGTCTGTCTGTGGTCGTGCTCACAACATTCAACCACCTGCAGCAGTCAGTTGGCAACAGTGGGGATTTACAACAAACCCGACAACCACAGGATGACTTCACAGAAAGGCTGCTTTGACTTTGAAGGGTCTCAGAGACACGATCCCCTTCAGGAAATCTGCTGTCAGATTTCTGGGTGAGGGGAGCTTTGCACTTCCGCAGGAATGGTCTGGTTCTTTCTTCAGCAAGGTCCAAAACCCAAAATGGGAATGACCTTATGGACCAAAGCTGTCCACAATTCCTGGACTTCCATCCTTATTATAAATATATCAACTAAACTCACCACAACTTGCCAAAAGAGTTGGTCTCGAAATGTCATGGCGTGAATTCCAGCTGTGATAAAATTTTATAGGCAGGCTAGAGTTAGAGAGACCTTTAAATATGATAAACAAAACACCTACACCCCATGCCTCAAAAATTCAGGACTCCACACGAAGGTGGGGTTTTTTCCTCTGCCATTTTCACCAGAAGCAGACTGTTGTGCTAGGAAACACCATCCCACATGAATAATCAGCTTTTCAAACAGCTTCTGTCTTTCCCTGAAAATCCCCTAAGTTCTCAAAAAAATTCCTTTACTTCCACCTTCAGAACCCATCCAGAAAAGAGCCATTTGTCAATTACTTCCAGTTCTTTTGGTTCAGGACTCTATTATGCTGCACAATTGTTCATGTGCATCTGCTCAACACGGAGGGAAAAGATGTTGCTAAATTGGAAGCAGAGCAGTGGGCTGGGCAGGCGAGGTGCCTTCTCCATTGTGTGCACAGGGAGGTTCTGCTGATGGGAAGTGCTCACACGGCAGGAAAAAGCCCCAGTGCCGTGCTCTTGCACTGGCAGCTGTTCTCTTATCACCAAGGAGAATTTATCGCACCACTGACAGATGCTGAGATTCAGAAGCTGGAGCTGAAAGCCAAAGGGATTGAATCAGAAAACAAAAACGCCCCCCACAAAAAAAAAAAAAACCAAAAAAAAAAAAGGAAGAGCCCTACCAAACCAAGTCACTTCAGTGCACACATCACATGGCATCTCTCCACGGGGAGAGCAAAGAGAGCCAGGGCCACTGCAGCAGATGTCAGGCAATGTGTCTCAGGCACTCCTGGAAGCTGCTCAGCACTAAACTGAGGAGCTGCAGGAAACCACGGAGAGCTTAGCCACAAAAACCCTTACAGGGACAGTGTGAGGAGGGAAGACCTTCAGGGAAGAGGGTCTTGAAATGAAGCTTCCGTGGCAGTAAGGTCATCATTGAACACAACGTACTTGAGTTCCTAATGCTGCCTCCTGAAGGGAGCTGCTGGATCAGGAGTGTCCCAGGATTTCTGGTCATACACTTACACACACTATCTCTCTCTCAAAGTCTTTCTGACTCCCACACAGCTGTGGACCTTATTTCCTTACATGCGACTGTGCTGTGTACTGACATCCCTGAGTCCATTTCACAGCTGCTTTGGCCACTTCCAAGAACTGGAGACAGGATCTGTGTGTGGCACATGACAAGGGGCTTTAATATCCCCCTTTCCTGATGCCATGTCAGCAAACACATATTGCACATGTGGCCCTGCGCACACGGATGCTGAACCAGGAGCCCTTCCCACACATGAGCAGCTATGTGGTCTCTGTGCCCATAAACCAGCACCTGTACTTGGGGCACAGGCTTTGCCCTGAAACACCTCTGCACGCAGCATTCCCAACTATCCCTCCTCCTCCCGTCCCCAGGGAAAACACAGCAGTGTTTATCCCAGGCAAAGAAACCCTGAGCGAGGCACCAATGTGGCTATGGGCACGAAGCAAATAAAGACAGGGATACCTTCCACCAACATTCCCAAATGCATTTTCCCTACTAAGGCAGGCTCATAACACATTTCATCTCTTGGCATGAACCTGTCTTTTATGGAAAACTCTAAACCAGCCGAGTTCTCCCACAGCAGCACGTTCCAACGGTGGCAGAAAGAGTCCCAGGGCACCTCCCATTCCTGCACTTGTAACAAACCTATGAAAAGCCCGCGAAGAAAACTCGAGAGGAGGTGTTTTGCCGGGCACTTCAGAAGGAGAGGATCAAACACGGAGCCACAACAACTTCAGGGACACCAGCACCGCCCCGATGTGCAGTGGTAGGGCTCTGCAAGGCCCGGCCCCGCCGGGCTGCTGCCCCAAGCTCAGTGTGGTGAGGATGAGGATGGAGAGGCAGCCCGGCGCTGGCAGGAGGCAGGTCCAGGTGCGGCGGCAGGAGCGGCGGTAGCGCGGAGCCAGGCTGACACCTGGAGGGAAAAGCTGGGCATGAACCGGGAAGCTGCTGGAGAGCCGGGGATGCGCGGGGAGGATGCTGGCAGGGAGCGCAGTGCCCTGCCCGCATCGCGCCCTCCTGGCACCCACCTCTGTCCTCCGCCTCCTCCCGACCCGCTGCAGCACATCTGGGACGGACCTGCTACAAACAGGGAAAGGAGAGGCGGAGAAACCACTTCCAATGCCTCAAAAATCAGCCCCGACAGTTATTTTCGCCCTTTCCGTTTTAAAATTGAACTACTTTGGGTTTTGCTCACATCCTGCCAAGAACGTATATTTGGTTTGGATCATTATTCTGCCCCTGGCTGCTTTCTGAAAACCCAGACCAGAACAGGGCACAAACAGATCCTGGGGGATCTCGCACGGTGAGACCAGGTTTCCTTCCCAGCTCGGCTCCAGGTTCCCCGTGGCACAGCCCCACCCCTCTTGTTCCTTAGGTAGCCTAACCGTGGTGCAGACACAGGGCAGCAGCTGGAGCGGGTCCCTCGGGGAGGGCCCCCTCCAGAGGATTCCCCGGGCGTTCATCCCGGCGCAGTCCGTGCCCCCTCACTCCGGGAGCCTCCCGGTGAATCCCCTGTGTCCAGGAGCAGCCCATGACCCGCCCGGCGCCCCCGAGCCCTGGGTGGGGAAGGGCCAGGTCACGGCCCCAGCCCGGGCACAACCTGCAGCCGCCCCCCGAGCTCCCCGCCCTAAAAGAGCTCCTCAGCAGGCAGGAAGGGCTGGCAGTCCTCAGCTCCGAAAGCCTTCGCCACCCCTGCCTGCACGGCTGACGGCAGTCCCAGCAGAAAGGTATGGAACCTCTCAGGCACATTCTTCTTCACTCCCGGTTAAGCTTCTCTGCCAGTAAAATTCGGGATCCGTTGTAGGAATTAGGGCAAGCTACTTACTTACCCAAGAAGGTCAATTTAGGTCAAAGCTATCTCGCACAGATGGCTAATTTCAATCCCATACACATACAACACAATTGTTCAATAAACTCAAAATAAATAGTTTAAGTAATTCATTTAAAGCTGCCCTAATTGTTTCTCAATTTTCGCTATTAATTTAACCTATAACACTTCTCCTATCAAAGCTTCAAAGCTTTGACTTAGCAGCCAATTAAAGCTTCTTTTAGAAAAAAAAAGTGCTGTCAGCTCTGATTGCTTCTGACTGAACCCTTTGAAGCACTTGGGAGTTCATTTAAATTGCACGGGGCTTAGAAACAAAGTGCTCTCTCCAGGTATAGTGTTCTCGGGGAGCTAATGAGTCAGTGGACGATTACGCCTAATTAAGGTTTTTAACTTGGTAGCAACTTTCCGAGCACCATTTGGCTTGAGGAAAGTGAGCCACCACTGGAGCGAAGAGGGAATCTCTTGGCGTGTCAGCGGGAGCTGGCAGGAATGCGCTCAGCTCAGTGTCACCGCGGCAGCGAGATCCCAAGTTAACGTGGCAGCTGTATTCTTACTCCTCTGGAAGCACTGCAGAAACATCTATCCCCTCCCTCATTCTCCGAGCAAGCACAGAGAAGAGCCAGTGGGACACTTGTTAGGAGAAAGACTGCCACCGCATAGGGATCGTTCCCGTTAGTTTGGTCCCACTAGTCTGGCTCAGGAATTTTAGCTTCCAAGCACACTAGGCTGGCCAACACAGGGCAAATTCCTGTCCGTCTGGATTTTAAACTCCCACCATCCTTACCTTTTTATTCACACTACACATCTCTGCCATGGGGAAACTCGTCACGCCGTGTGGTTTAATGATCCCAAAAGCCTCCACGGAGCTCTGCATAGCACAGGACCACGAGATGTATCACGCCTAGGGAATGACTTCTTACCCCCCTCCTGCTTTATCCTTTGAAATTAGGAAAAAAAGCGTTAAAAGGAACCTGTAAACAACTCCCAACTTCTCTTGTTGAGGCAACACAAACCCTTTGGACGAGCCTTCCCCGTGACTAAAGCTTTTTTGGTGTTTCATGGAATACATGGGAAAAACCCCAAAAAAGCTAATAATCGTGATCCCAGCTAACCAGAACAGTGCAGGTGCCATTCCTGCTGGGAACAACGGCCTTCGGCGTGGTTTCCCCCTCACAGCAGCATTCTCAACCTCTCCTCTCCAAGGTTTGGGGCCTGAGGGCTCAGATCTGACACTTGGGGGGTTGAGGGGCCTGGGGGTCCCGGAGGGCCCGAGAGGCTGAGGGGGCCCTGGAGCATCGCAGGGATCTGAGGGGGCCCCAAAACATCCCAGAGGTCCCCAAATAACCCGGAGGATCCTGGAGGTCTGAGGGGGCCCCAAAACATCCCAGAGGTTCCCAAATATCCTGAGGGATCCCGGGGGTCTGAGGGAGACCCCGAGCATCCGGAGGGAGACCCCGAGCATCCGGAGGGAGACCCCGAGCATCCGGAGGGAGACCCCGAGCATCCGGAGGGATCCCGGGGGTCTGAGGGAGACCCCGAGCATCCGGAGGGATCCCGGGGGTCCCCAAATATCCCAGAGATCTGAGGGAGCCCCAGAGCATCCCAGAGGTCCCCAAATAACCCAGAAGCTCCTGGAGGTCTGAGGGGGCCCCAAAACATCCCAGACGTCCCCAAATATCCTGGAGGATCCCGGAGGTCTGACGGGGCCCCAAAACATCCCAGAGGTCTGAGGAAGCCCCGGAGAATCCCACAAGGTCCTGGAGGTTCCCCAATTCCCCCACAGGATCCCCAATGCCCCCACAGGATCCTGGAGGACCCCCAATTCCCCCACAGGATTCCCAATTCCCCCCCTGTCCCACAGGGAGGCTCGCGCCGTTCCCGCCGGCCGCTGGCGCCCCCTGGCGGCGCGGGGCGGTGCTGCGCGCGCAGAGCGGCGCGGTGACGCCATCTCCCGGCGCCGGGCGGTGACGCCATCACGGCCGATCCCATTCCCATTGCCACTGCCATTCCCATCCCATTCCCGGTGCCATCCCCACCCCGCTCCCTTCCCAACCCCGGCCCCATGCGGCGGCGGGCAGGATGCACCAGAAGCTGCTGCGCAGCGCGCACTACATCGAGCTGGGCAGCTACCAGTACTGGCCGGTGCTGGTGCCCCGCGGGATCCGGCTGTACACGTACGAGCAGATCCCGGTGTTCCTGAAGGACAACCCCTACATCACGGACGGATACCGCGCCTACCTGCCCTCCCGCCTCTGCATCAAGAGGTGAGCGCGCCCCGCGGGCCCCGCCGCGCCCCGGCCCCGCTCACCGTGCCCCGCCCTGTGTCTCCCGCAGCCTCTTCATCCTCTCCAACGAGACCGTCAACATCTGGAGCCACCTCCTCGGGTTCCTGCTCTTCTTCGCCCTCGGCATCTACGACCTGACGGCCGTGCTGCCCGCCGCCGGCGCCGCCCGGGAGGACTTCGTCATCTGCTCCGTGTGCCTCTTCTGCTTCCAGGTGGGACCGCCGGGCATCGCACCCCGCGGGTCGCCGGTCGTGTCCAGGGCCTCGTGGGGAGGGCAGCAGGGAGGGTGCTGTGACTCCTGCCCTGGCCTGAGCAGGAGCTGCCCTGGCCATGCCCACAGCAGAGTTCAGGCTGGTGAGGAGCCCCTGAAGGACGCTGTCCCCGAAGGGCTCTGAGAGTGTTCCCTGCTGGGTACAGGATGCCCGTGCACAGACAGAGCTGGGGAAAACCTCCCTTGCTGGCTGGGAGAGCACTGCTCTTGTGCTTCTCCCTGCTCCTGCTGAGGGTCACAGAGAAACAAGGGAAAAACTGGATGCCAGCCTAGGAGCAAGCACCTGTACGCTGCACTGGGGCCCAGTTGCCTGCTGGAGCTGCAGGGCGGATGCTCGCTGTGCTCCCTGTTCATTTCCAAGGAATTAATGCTCCCCCTCTGCACCCCTGTAGGTGTGCATGCTCTGCTCGGTAGGGTATCACCTGTTCTGCTGCCACCGCTCGGAGAAGACCAGCCGGCGCTGGATGGCGCTGGATTACGCGGGCATTTCCATCGGCATCCTGGGCTGCTACGTGTCAGGAGTGTTCTATGCCTTCTACTGCAGCAACGTGAGTTGGGAGCATGTGTCCACACACTGCTGCTTCCTGGGGGCCCCTTGGTGCTGCCCTGCTGGAGAAAGGGGGTTCGTGGCAGGTGTCCAGGCAGAACAAGAACAGGGAGGGAGGTATGGGAACTGGAACACGTCCTACTGGCCCCAGCAGAACTGTGCTGGCTGAGGAGACAGGCGAATACAGGTTTTCCTTTCCAGCTGTCAGTTGGACAAGCCTCAAAAAATACACACATTTCTCTGAAGGCAGGGAAACTTCACAGGTCCTACCTGTGTCCAGTGCTGAGGCTGATTGTGGCACTTGTCCCATCACAGGTACTTCAAACAGCATTGCCCACGAGCTGGCTGCCATGAGGCAGAAACAAGGGCGTTTTCTCTTTGTGTACTAGAGGATGAGTGAAATGGGTTCCCTTCCAAGGCTGCCATGTATCCATCAGGGAGCTGAACTGGGCTGCTGAGGCAGAGGTGCATTGGCAGTGTGTGGGTGCAGGCACTGCTTGGAGTAAAGGACGTGTTGCCAGGTGCCCTGAGCAATACAGCCCCTTCCCCTCACTGCCAGCTGACAAACACCAGTCCCTGCACTCAAACCCACAGCTGGTGCTTGCAGCAGGGACAGACTGGATGTATCACTGTGTTCTCTCAGTGAAACTCCCTGCCCAGAGTTGACTCTTACATGGGATAAGAAACCCACAGACTTGCCTTTGTTTCTCTTCCCTTCAGTACTGGCGCCAGGTGTATTTGATCACTGTGCTGGCCATGATCTTGGCAGTGTTTTTTGCCCAGATCCATCCCAGTTACCTCACACAGCAGTGGCATAGGCTGCGCTCTGTCATCTTCTGCTCCGTGTCTGGCTATGGAATCATTCCCACCATCCACTGGGTTTGGCTCAACGGTGGCATCGGTGCATCCATTGTACAGGTAAAAAAGAAAAATGAAATAAGGTTCCCTTTTGCTTTTCACTTGCCATCTTCCTTGAGTCCTCTTACACTCAGAGAAACGACAGGGAAGCAGCAGGAGTTAAAATCCCTTTAAGTACATAATTCTTTCAGTCAGTACAATCCAATTGCAAGCCCTTAGGAAGGTGTTCAGGGGGTAGACAGGTTGGGCAGCCAGAGCCTGCTGTACTGGCTTAGACCTGCACGGTGAGAAGGAGGGCTGGGTAGAGGTGTGGCCCTGCCTGGGGCTTGCTCCCTCGCCCCACAGGGCGGGGGGAAGGAGCAGAGGTGGCTGCAGAGCAGGAAGCAGTCTGTCAGGCTGCACCAGTGCTCGGGGCTGGCTGCCTCCACAGCTCCCCAGGGCAGCCAGGAGACACTGATGGGGTGATTACTTGCTTCCTCTTTTGTTCCCTGGGTTGGCAGCAGAAAGCAGCATTTGCCTGCTCAGCCCTCTCTCTCTTACACAATCCTCTCACTGCACTGTGACATTACAGAACTCTTGTCCTGTTCCTGTTTCTCCACTGGGAATTATGCTGTGAAACCAGCAGCCCAGAACAGCTAAAGGCAGTCCAACAGGCCCCAGTATGAAACCCCCTGAAATCACTGCAGTTACTCAGGGACCTGATGGTGCTACAGGAAATGCTTGCTTTTCACAGTGAGCAGAGACTGCATGTTCTTAGGCCAGGCCGAGTGGATGGCTGTCCCCTGGGCGGAGGGTTTAGCCCAGCCCAGAGCTGCTGTGGAACGTGGCAGAGCACCATTTGGGAATACATGTGTGGCATTAGACAAAGCATTTCACACCAGCATTGCAAAAATAGATCCACAGCAGCCATCTCCCCGTGTCTTCCCTGCTTTGTTTCCCCTGGGATAGCAGGATTACATCTATGGTACACATTGTTCCTATACTTCAGAAATATGCCCCACCTCAGGTAACCAAACTTACTGCTGAGGAAAAACCCACCTGTGACTGGGTTGCTGGTTATTCACCACCCAGTATGAGCCGTCCTGTGGCCTCAGGTGCAGCAGCTGCAGTTCCAGTGGTGAGAGGGATGTGCAGTGCAGTCTCCCTCATCGTGGCTGTTCTGTGTGGGGTTAGGGTGGTGGCAGATGGCCTTTCACTGAGAAATGCCATGTCTGCTGCAGGCTGCACAGGAGCACTGAGACCCTGTGCGTAGGAGCACACAGGTTGGAATAAAACAAGTTTATTCCCATTCAGACTTTCTCAGAATTGGGCATTTGTTTCCCTGCTGGATTTGTCCATAGCTGACAAAGGCAGTGAAGGAAGATTCAGTGTTGTCATGCCTTTTTCTTTTTTATATTGAGGGCCTTTTTTTTTATCTTTTTGCCTTCTAACAATATAGGAGAGCTTCCTTTTCTTTTGCAGGAGTTTGCTCCACGGGTAGTTGTCATGTACTTCATCGCTGCTGTAGCTTTTCTCTTCTATATTTCCAAAGTTCCAGAAAGATACTTCCCAGGTAGGAAACCCTCTTCTGGGTGTTTCGGTTTGGTTTTTTTCCTACAGTTAAGCTTCCTGTAGTGTCACAGTCCTTGCTGTGGGTCCTGAACTTCCTGAGGGAGAACAGGCTGACCAAGTTCCCATGCAGAGTAAAACGGTGCATGTATTTGCATGAGAAGAGACAGACAACTTGCATGGTGTTCATTAAAGACCTTGCCCTGCCTCCCCCCAGAGTGCAGGTGGAGCTCTGCAGGAGGCTGACTGCTAATTGCAAAGCTGTTGATGAATTTCACAGCTTAACCCCTCGCCTTTGTTGTTGCCCACAGGCCAGCTGAACTACCTGGGCTCGAGCCACCAGGTGTGGCACATCCTGGCAGTGGTGATGCTGTACTGGTGGCACCAGTCCACAGTGTACATCATGCAATACCGACACAGCAAGCCCTGCCCCGAGTACGGCGTGGACTTGTGAGCGAAGGTACGGCTGTTTCCAGCCTCGGGGAATGGGGCAGTCTAGCAACCACAGCCTTAATGATGCTGGGTTTAACCCCAGGTCCATTCCCCAGAGCAGGTGCTGGTGTTGCAATGATTGCTGTAAATAAAAAACAGGCATCTGATGCCAGATCTCTTCCCCTGTGTTGCTGCACTGGATGAGGCTCTGTGGAGCTGCTGGGTCCTCGAGCAGTTCTAGAGCAGGCTGGACTAAGCCAGGCCAGATCCATTCTTGCTCTGTGTCACAATTTTAATAGTCTCAAGCCATCATTAGTCTTTGTCCCTAAGTTGCCTTTTCCTGATTGATGGAAATCGGGAGAGTTGCTAATTTCACATGCCGAGTAAGTGATTCACCTTGTTTCCCTGCTCTATTTCAGAGGCACCACGGTGGGATTTCTGCCTGAGGGGCACCTTATGTAATGAGCTGTGCTATGGAGTGAAGCACCGAGGCAGTTCCCTTCCTGACTCCTGGACGGTTACCCTCTTGCTGGGACAGTGTTATCACGAGCTTCAATAAAGCCAGCAGCCTTGCCTGGGATCTGGGAGGCATTTCCTTCTCAGCCACTTCCTGTTCTGCAATCAAGTACCACACAGATCTTCCTGGAGCAGGACAGTGGGAGGCTGGGCTGTCTAACTGGGCATGCAGATCCCAGCAGGACTTGGTGTTGCGCAGCAAACACAGTCAGCAGAAGTGAGTACCCTTGGCTGAGCCAACAGGTCTGGACACCAGGGTGGCAGGTGTTGTTCAAGTGCATAATTAGGAGGATGTTCCTGGCAGTGCCTGTAAACCGTGGGAACTTTGGGGCCCAGTCTTGCAGCTGAACCACAGCCCTGTGGTCTGTGCATCCTTCAGCCTCTGCTCCAAAGACTTGCTTCAATGCTGGCATGGCAACATGTAAACTGGGATTCAGTGGACTTGTGTCCTCTCCTGGACAAGCTCTGTCCCTTTTCCTGGACCATAAAATCACAGCCAGCACAGCTCAATCTTCATTGTGGATCTTACAAACTGCCTCCCCTGACAGGGGCTGGGCCATCGCTCCAGAAATTCCTCTAGATCCCTTCAGTATCCTCACATATTCCAGGAGCAGCACTAAGACTCTATGTCCATGTTTGTTGCTGTATTGCAATCAGGGGACTTGCCTGAGTAGTGAACCTGCTGGGGATGCCAATCCCTGACCTTTGGCCTCTCCATGGATGAAGGGTTATCCTGCAGTGGCAGACACTGTTACCCAACAGGACTTGCTTCCATAACCCTGCCCAGTGAAAAGGCTACCTGGAGTTTCAGGATCTGCTGTGGAACCATCTCTTATAAACTCGGCACCCAGGAGCCATGAAACGCACAAGTTACTGGGTAGCTGTAGCTCAGCAGGAGTAACCTCCAGGGGTGCCAGTCTTTCCAGCAGCATTGAAATCCTTTGGATTTTTGGGTTAGAGGCAATACTTTTAAGTGACTTCTGACTAGCAGCTGTGCCTGTGTTGACAGTACAGCAGGACAGCAGTACCTGCTGCTGCACGTGCCCAGGTGTCAGCATTATCCACTTGGAGGCTGCTCCACATACACCATGATGCCATTAGGACTAACCCTAGGCTCTGTCCTCACTGGAGGGCTTTCCCCGACTCGGAGGGGAGAGGCTGGCTCTGTACAGGGCCCTCCTCAGAGCAGGCAGCCTCTGTGAGTTCCCCAGAGCTCCCCCTTGCCAAGCTAAACCAGCCCTGCTCCTCAGCCTTTCTGGTCAGGGTGTGCCAAGAACATGCGGAGCAGCAGTGGAAGCTCACGGACAGGCACCTGAACAATCCCTGGGGATGGAAAAGGCAGGATACAAACTCTTCCCAGTGTGCTGGACAGGGATGCTTCTGGTCAGGTCAGAGGGCCGTTCTGGTGCTTTTGTTGTTTTGGGTTTTTAACTCCAGAAACAAATATTGGCAAGAACTGACTCTGCATTTACAATTCAGCTCCTGGCCCTTAAGCCTTCCAGGGTAAACACTGATTTTATATTTTTTTTTTTAACTCAACAACCAAGCAAGTTTTAAGTGCACTAATTACTACTACTGAAGCCTGACGAGGAACCTCCAAGTATAAAAGTCTGCCTCCAGTGTTACGTGTACAATAATACCTGAAGAATGTGTCCGTGCTCTGAAATCATACTGACTTTAGAGTTTACTAATGTATTTTTTTTTATGGAAACTCTTAAATACTCTAGCAGTTTTCTGTGGGTAAGGAAACTGACTGCCAAGCTGTGCATTTTTACCACCCTGACAAAATTTATCAAGCTGCATGATGGTCCTCTATGTACATACTGAACCTGTAAATAAAGTCCAGTTCATTGGCTCTTGGCTTAGAGTAACATCTCACACAGTGAAACAACGGATGTGAGTGGCTTAGCCATGGAACTTGTGCCACATCCTGGGGGTTACATACACGGGGAGGCTTTCTCTGGAATTCTGGGGCAGCATCTCTCAAATCAGCTGATAAACTCAGGTTTAGAACCTACTGCCACTACTGTTTACTAACCAAGTCCTGCTGCTGCTTCATCTGTCCTTGACTATTTCCATTCTTACTTCAGCTCAATTGAGTAAAATCAGTACAAGCAGCCTTAAAAAAACCTGCTCTAGTAAACAACTGCTAGAAGGGGGTCAAACCACGTTAGAGTTCTGTCTAGAAGTGCAAAGCTCAGTCTACAACAGTAGCATTGGGAGTCACACACAGCCTTTCTGAAGGAAGGCTCTAAAGAGCAACACTGAAAATAAGGAATTCAAAACACCACGTGATCCACAGGCTTTGAACCAGTTGGACAAAGCAGGATGATTGAGCAGAAAACACAAGTATTTTAAGACACTTTAAAGACAGTGACAGGTACCTACATCCACAAAACCACTCAGCAGAAGCAGCACTAATGAGCGAATCAAAGCCTGAACACAAATACCTCACAATGCAGCGTTCAAGGAGATCTGCAAAGGCACTGTTACCAGGTTTATTTATTTAACAACTCCAAGGATTTTATGACATACATCATCTTCACAAAAAAGTTAAAAGTTCTCTGTTTAGTGGTACACAAAAAAGCTTTAGAAACTTGAAGTCTAACAAGAAATGGAGGTGTAGTTCAGGAAAGTGCACTTAAAAGCTGAATGCCAGCAATTTTAAAGTAGTTTTTATGCTCTTTAGTACTCAATGATGCCTCAGACACAAGTTTAGCCATACCCACAATTTCCTTGGTTTCCTTTAGAAATAAGCACTACAGAACAGTAGCACAGCAGCCACCCCTGGCACTTGTTTTTCCCTAGCAGGTTTCAAGCATATTCACTCCTCAAATCACAAACATGATTGTGGCTGCTGGGTTACCCAAACCACAGCAACTCCAAGGGGTACATGATGTGTGCGAGCATGTGTATGTTTTATATAGACTCCTCGTATATAAAAATACACGATATAGGATAAAAAACTCCAGATAAACTCTTATTCTCACAGTAGCAAATACATCAACTTATTTTCACAGTACTTGGTTTGCCTGACTGGGACACCCAGAGTGCTCACGGGGCCCACACACAAGGGCAGGCAGGGCAGTCAATCCCACACCTCGAGGCCCTTCGAGTCCTCCAACAAACACAACTACCCGGCTTGCTTTCAGTGACCACAGCCAGTAAGGGCTCCTCAGCACCCTGGGACAGACTCACTCTCTCCAGCAGCTGACCCTAGAAAGCCTGTGCTTCAGTCCTTGGGCATGCTGAAGGAGAAGCTGTAAAAATCTGCAGGGATTTTCAGCTAGAAGTGCCAGCCCCTTACCTTGTCACTTTTGCCTTCACTGGCAGCACGGAACATGCCCACTGCAGTAAGGGCTGCCCTGTGTTTCAGTAGGGTCATGACGCCCTCCGTGGCAAGCGCACCCTGAAAAAAGGCAAAGGATATCCCACACCCTGACAGTCCAACATTCCATCTCCTTTGAATAGCAGATTGTGGCTGAAATTAAACCCCAACATGGGTTTATTTGTGTATAAACCACATATACCACACAAAGTCATCTTAGCAGGGGGGCACTAACCTCTCTTCAGCCACGAGAAAGGATAAAATGACCAACTCTAGGAACAAAGGAGTTACATTTATACAAAAAGCAGTTTGGTGTCTCCAGTACGAAGAACCAGGGTTGTTAAGGCCACTAGGAAGCAAATGTCATGGGCCGTAGCTCAAGTGCACTGGAGGTGTAATGCCAGCTTCAGAGGAACTGGGATTTACAGTTTGCCTCATCTCTCAGTTTGTGCTCAACCTCACTTCAGCTTTGTTGTGCTGCTATTTAACCACGTACACACCCTCTGCCAAAAATCCAACCAACCACCACACAAGGAAAACCCGCAGCACTGCTCAGCCTGGGAGTCTTGGGACAAACTGACAAAAACCAAACACATTTCCTTCTGTTCTTAATTCACCTTAACACTTCTGCCCACACCAGGTCTGCACAGCCTCCTCCCTGTGTGTCCAACAGGCACCACCTCTCCTCCCTGGCCCTGGAGCCAAGGCCCAGTGCCATGTGCATGGTTAACCTGTCCCGTTGCTTTCCCACTGGGAAGGCAGCAGCTGCGTGGCTTAGGTGAGGACCAGCCACATTTAGGACCATGGGTTTACTCTCTTCTGTTTTACTCTCATCTTGTTTCCACCACCTGGCCCATTTGTCACGTCACCCTGTTCCAAGAGCTCCTCAGGCAGGTGAGTAACAGCTGTGAAGGAAACCAGGGAAGGCAGCTCTTAAGCACGTGAAGAGGAAAAAAAGAGTTAACCTGAGTATCAGAAAATGCTACAAAACTTGGCGTGTGCTTCTTACAACCTTTGGCACCAAACAAACAGGTGAGAAGAGCAGTAATAAAAGTCTAGGAAACTCCTGTGCAAATAGAGTTGAAACATTTCTACTCACAACCTCCTACAAGCTTAACTTCTAAGCCTGGAAAAGGCACAGTGAACCACACTCAGCTGGAACATTCCACTTGCAGCCTGTGAGAAAAACGAAAGTGAAGAAGGCGAAGGTAGTGATGGGGTATGGATAGCTGTGAGCTCCTTTGAGATTCCAGGGCGAGGGGAAGCTCTCTCACATACACCCAAGGGAGCACTGACCTCAAAGGAGTCAGGTGATTTGTTTTCAATGTGTTTTGAGCAAAGATTGTATGGGTTCCACCCTCCCCCCGTCTCAGGACCGCTGTATAACCAGCATGATGCTTCTGGGGGAAAAACAGCACAGCCCTGAATATTTCACTTCACCTCCTGTGACAGGGAGACATGAGGACACCCAACCAAACAGTGATACCCTCCATGTACAAACATCCATTACCTACTCATCAGCATTCAGTGGAGCAGGACACAGAGGTGAGACAAGCCAAGAACTACCTCCTTCCACATCCTCGAGGACAGCCATGGAACCCAGGCAGACAGGCTGGGCTGTCCCGAGGGGCACTGGCTGCAGGCAGTGCCCCTGGCTTGGCCCCAGCCTACACACAGCACCAGCTTCTACAAACAGGGACGAACCCCTGTCCTCAGCAGTGCTCACAGGTCCGAGGTCCTGGCAGCAGGACAGGGGTCCTGCCCGTAAGGCTCCGTGGTGTGGATGCAGCTCGCTGGTCCAGCAGCCACCAGCTCCTGCTGGGCTGGAACACAGCTGGGAGCAGGGAAGCTTCTCCAAAGCTCAGTGCATTCAGCAAAACTTAAAAGAGCATTAATTATGTTACAGTCATTTCATAAAACTATTATTGTACAAAGCAATACACGTTTTCTTTGCAATAAAAATCCAAGAGAAAAAGAAAAGCTATTTTCAGACACAAATCCCAGTTTGTAATCAAATCAATCTGACGGCTGCACCTCACAGTCCACTGTGCAAGTCAACTAAACACTCCGTATGTGCCCAAGGATAAACCAGCCCCTCTTCCACTGTGCTGAGGAGTCTCCCAAGTGCTGCAAACACTGGCCGTGTCCCTGCTGCCTCACTCTTACATTCAGGCTTCTCACAAACCAGTATATTCTCTGTATCTTTAGTTTTGACTCTAAATTTCCAGTTTGCTATTTTACATTAATGGCACTTCCTGTAAAAAAAAATAAAAATAAAATGTGCCTTTCATCTCTGCAGCTGCATAGACGTCTGCCAGGTCCCAAGCCATAGCTGTGCTCTGGAATTCTGTGCCACAGCCTCTCGAGGATGTGGCTGCTTTATTTTTTATGATTAATAAAGGTACTTTTCACCTAGGAAGCAAAGACTTGACTATCTCCAGCAGACAATCTGGCTATTAGTGTGTGTTGGTTCTTAGGCCTGCTGTGATGGAGACACGAAGAACCACTGCAGTTCGTTACCCCTCGTACGTACGGAAAACATTTTCCACGTGCTCCCTGCCCGTTCCCCTCCACCTCGGCACAGGGCAGAGGGCTGGAAAGGCAACACCAAAGTGCACAATAATAGTATGTCCCACGGCCCCCAGGTCAGTGACAGTGATCCATACCCAATTCTTCCTTCCATTCCAGGAGCCATCTGCCATAACAAAACGACCCCGCCAGTCTGTTGTTCCTCAAAAAAACCCCTTCCAATCAGAGATCATTCACAATTCCACTGTGCAAGGGGGCTGCGCCCTCTTGAACCTGAACAAGCTGCGCAACCCAGGTGCCTGTCACTTCAACCACATAAACGACTCCACTAAACCTTTATTAAGGGGCTTGGAGAGGTTGGGGGGAACCCAGTGGAAGCCTTTACTGCTTGGAAGGAAACGGAGCCGCTCCAAAGGGATCTAACTCCAGTGCCTGCTGCTGCTGGCTCTGTGCGCTCTGCACGACCAGCTCAGTGAAGGGCACTGCCCCGAAGTCGTCTGTTTTGAGCCCGTCCACGCCATGAATGGCGCCGTGCACGGAGCTCTGCCTGGGCCTGCCAGCCACCACGACGGCGCCGAGGTCCCCACGGCCGTCCCCAAAGCCCTGGTGCTGGGGGTGGCGCAGCAGCTCCGGCGGGTGGAAGGGCTTGGCTCCGAAAGCATCCAGCAGGCTCTCGTCTGCCTGCAGGGGGTTGGTTCGGTCCTTGCTGTCGGTCAAGGCCATGCTGATGTTCTCCTTGGAGTCCGAGATGGTGAGGAACTCGTTGCTGCTCTGGGAGTCCCTGCGCCCTGCCTTCTTGTGCCGGCGCGCTCGCTCCGGGGTGCGGAAGCTCGGCTTCAGCCCCTTCTTCGTGGTGGTGGGGGTGCCGTGGTGGCGCTTCCCGTTGCTCTTGGACACCTCCTGCTTCATGCGCCGCTGCCGGGAAGACAATTTCTGCAGGTTCCGCTGCTGCTTCACCTTCTGCTGCTGCTGCTGGCTCCCTGCGATCTCCTCAAAAGGAACCAGCCCAAACAGGTCCTCTCTGCTCCCAGCACACTTGGGGACAAGGGATGGCTGGAACGGGGTGCAGCCAAAGATATCCACGCTCCGTGGAGATGTGGGGGAGAGCAAAGGCTCTGTTCCTGACACCTGCCCGTCCTGCTGGGGCACCTTCTTGCTGAAGGGGGCTTTTGTGAAAACATCAAAGTCATCCTGCTCCTGGGCCAGGCTGGGAAAAGCCGTCTGAGAAGAGACATCTTTGTCCATCTTCTCTCTTGCCTGAGGCTGCAGGGTGAAAAAGGGCACAGCCCCAAACACATCAAATTCTTGGCCAGGGTTGATGACAGTGCTTGGCACCTCAGATGAGGACATGTGCACTGAACTGGGTTCTTGGAGTTCACCGCTGCCCACACCGTCTCTGAACCTACTGCTCAGGAGCCCTTCCATCAATTTTTGCTTGGTACGGTCAGAATCCGAGTCAGAGCTCTGCTTCTCTTCCTCCTCTTCCTCCACCTCTTCCTCAGAGTCCATGAGGAGAGGACGGTGGCCTAAATTCTCTGGTTCTGTATCATTGTCATCATTGAAGTCTCCATTCTCTCCTTGCAAGACTTCTTCATCCTCCTGTTCTTCTTCCTCCTCACTGCTCTTGGGAGAGGGAGGGTCAGATTCAAAATCACTCTCTGATTCCTCTCCACCTTTTGTCACATGTCCCTCTGCACTCTTCCTCCCTGGCCGGGGATCTCTAAATGCATGGCTCAGTTTTCCAGATTTGGTTGGGGTCCCTAGGTTATTTCCTTGATTGCTGGCTGAGTTATCCACTTGTTTTTCAGGGGAACCTGCAGGTCCAAAGGGGAAAAGAAAAAAGACAACTTAAAATACAAAGTCAACACTTACTCCACAGCCACACATTGCAGGAGCTGATGTAAACACACACATATATATATATATAAATATATCCTGACCCACTGAGGGAAATGAGCTAGAAACAGATCTAATATTCAACCAACCAACAGTCAGAGCCACCAGCTTTACTCCTCGAGCACAAGGTGCCTGGAAACGCAGTTACCAGTATTTCTGGGGCATGGAGGAGGGACCAACAGACAGGGATGATCTCCTGAGACACCTTTTCCAACACACTCACTGTGCAGCCACTCCTCTCCAGGGAAACACGAGCCAGCAGGATGGAAAACCTCTTTTTTTTCTTAAGTCATACTACCTATTTCTGGCAGTGCTTCTGCTTTGACAAGTTTGGTCTGCTAAGCTTAATGTGATGAGAACACTAGTGATGAGAACAGCCCATTCTAAGTCCTAGTGTAGCAAATGGGGCACAAAGTTCTTGCTGTCCCCGGAGTTTGGGAGCTTCCTGCTTTGTGTCTAAATAGGATTCATCAGCTCAGCTTCTCTGCAGCAAGGAAGTTTAGGTATTCATTTTACTCTGACAGCTTCCTCCCCACTATTCACTCACACGCAGAGCTAAAAGAACAATTCACTGATGGATCAGTCGTGGGGTGGTTGCCTTGGGAATTCTGGGAGCAGGAGAGAATTTGCAACAGAAAAAAACAAAAAGAGATGGTAAGAGCAGGCAGGGCAAGAGATGCTGCCCAGTGCCCTGGTACAGCTCCCCAGGGCAGGAGAGGCTGCCCAGTGCCCCAGATCAGTTCTCATCACTTAACAGACCAAGTCAGTCCCTGTGTCAGAGCCCCATACTGCACATAGATGTTTTCAGGAGCAAAGGAGCAGGAGGAAAAGCAACAGTCTCAGCTGGGGAAGGTACATTTGCTCTTGAGATGTCCTTTTCTCTCAGACACAGACCACCCACGGCCACACTGCTTTAGGGAGCATTAACTGACCATGTAACACTGATGACAGCAATGAGAATTCACCCCTCAACAGGCACAGCCACCGCCCAAGCCATGTGTGCAGTGCTGCCCAGGGAGGCTCCCACAGGCACCCCAGCTCTGGGGACAAGCTCCTCACACCTGCAGGGTGTGACAGCAGCTGGGGACAGGGGCTGCTCCCAGCCAAGCAGTTATGAAGGAGCTCTGCACACCCACAGCACTGCACCCCACTGTTGACCCTCCCATCAAACCCAACACCTTCCACCTGGGGCTTTGTTCCACAAATACTGCAATGTAACCTGACCTGAGGTGTTAACAGGATTGACAAAGCTGGGGATGGCTGTGGGCACCAGCTACTTCTCAAAAACAAAAAATCTTCACCCAGAACCCAGCTCATAACTCTTATTATTGCAATATATGAAATAAATTTCTTGACTAACTCTTCCTTTCGAAGAGAAATCAGGATGCAACTTCCAGGCCAAGTCAGGTTCTTTTTCTTCCTGTGTTTTAGTTTAGACCAGAAAACAGTTTTACAAGAGAATTCCTTTTGAAAAAGGAGAAACTTAACAGCTGATTTCCTCATCCACCAGCTACTTCACTCCTTCGCAATTACACTTGAAATAACAATCAAAATTCAGCAGCAATACAATTTATGTATGGATTTAAAAACAAGACCAGAATGACTCAAAACATCAGGTGATTAGGGCTCTGAGCTGTTTCTTTGCTTCTGGTGTCAGATTGCTTCTTATCTACTGTAATTTTAAATGCTACATATTTGTTTTACCCACTAAATTAGAATCTGGATTATTTTGCTGCTTACTTTAGATTTCCCAAAGGTACTGCCTTCACATTGCACTGCAACCCCCCAGCCTCCAAATCCTGCTGTTTCCAATATTTACTGAAACACCAATGTTAGCATAAATGCAAATAGATTTCAAAGAAATATTTCGAGGTTAGATGTTAACACCACTTACACAACAAAACTCCCAGTGTGTCAGTATCCATGAGTTTACACTGCCAAGGAAAAACTGGACCTTCGTGTATCATTTCAACACAGAGAAAACAATTTATAAAGCGGTTAATTTCTTTTTAAGGTAATAATATTTAGACTTTCTGGGAAGCCAGGTGTATTTGTTAAATGCTGCCACAGTCACAATCCCTGGCCTCTGCACATCAGGTATAGCACACACACCAGCCTCTGTGCTGGCAGCAATGAGAAAAAGGAGGGGCAAGGTGTGCACTTTGTGTCTGGCCCCAGAAGAGAAGACATTATCCAAAATATCTCCATTCAGAGGCCACTGAAAATATTGCAGGAATATTTCTTCATCCAGATGTAACACCCTCACAGCACAAGGCAATAACTGCCTCTGAGCTCATCAGTGGTTTCTGAACAAGGCTTCCAAATTCCTAGCTTTTTAGCAGATTCCTCCTTACCCATCATCTCCCTGACAGAGTTATGGATGTGACTGGTTTATTGCAGCAGCAGAAATCAATGTCTGTGTACTGTGTAGACTGGGAATTACCCATCAGTGATCACAAACTCACAACTACACTATTATCAAAGTTTCAGGACCAGCATGTATGACCCTGCATGGACAATGTCACCAGGAAAGCAAGTGGCAGACACCAGATGATGCTGTGAACTGCTCCTTCCACATGGGTGTGAAAAAACACTTCTATTCCAAGGAGTATTTCCAGAGTGGTGACCTTGCTGCTCCCACATGGGTGTCTGTCAGGAGAGAGCAAGGATCTTGCTTTGCTCCCCAGTCTGTGTGGAGGTGTTGCAAACAACCAGAGCCATCTGCTCCAAGCAGAAACCACTCCAAGATACTCGTCTTCAACACTTTTAGCCCTATCTGGCCAACCCTCAGGAACAAACCATCTCTGCACACACCTTCACAGCTGCAGTGGCTTCAGGTTAGTCCCAGGAACAGGGAGAAAACTGGTGTCAAAGCCAAACCAAAGCAACAAAAATAATACCCTCCCTAGAACTATCATTTTTTATACCATGACAGGAATAGTTTGGTTTTCTACACTTCAGCTGCCCCCGTCTCACCGCTAAAAAAGTCACCAAATGAAATAAAGAGCACTACACACAGCCACAATGTCCCAAAAGGGAAAACTCCCTGCTTAATGACAATTTAATGCTCTGGCCAAACAGCTTTCCAAACTGAGGTGTTGTGTCATGTTGATTTCATGCAATCTCCTCAGGCTGCACTGCTGCAGACACTGTTCAGATACATATTTATACCGAAATGCTGCACACTGGTGAGTAACATCTGTTTGCAATGTGCTGGTCAGATTACCACACTTCTAATCAGGTTTGCAGCTTGTAGCAAACAATTGTTCTTTGCTCAAATGCGAGCCAGGTGGAACATCTTTAATCATATAAGAAGATCACAATCTTCAAGGAAATTTTCTGTTCTGATGTTCTTTTTCGAGACAAGGGATTATAAGAGGATGAATTCCCTCTAACAACTGCAGTAATTACATGCCTTCTGCTGGTCCCTCATTTTAGGGTATTGGGGGGTGGCCCAGGAGTGGGGCATAGGAGCTTTAAGCTTCCTTGGAATTGGGAACATACTGCCACCATCATTTCAGAACAATTTGCCACATGTCAGCCCGAGGATTACCGGCGGGCTGCAACTAAATCTGCACCAGTTCTCTGACCAGTCAGCCCAGCAGCTGCTCAGCACTGTAATGGATTTACACTACTTACCACCTTTATTTTGAAGAACAACAAAAACGGGAGAAGACCACATTTCTGCCTCGCAGCTATTGCTGAGATATTCTTTACAATAATTAGTCTAAAGGTTGAAGCGTGTCATAAAAGGAGTGAAATATGTGCACGGTTGTTCCAAGCTTTGAAAAAACCCAAACCAAACAAACAAACCCCAAACAAACCCCACTGGATCATTTTGGAGAGAAAAACAAATCCACAGCACAGCCCACACATACAATTTACACTAGTGATGGGTGGATAGCTTCAAGTTACTTAGGAAGTGTTCTCTGGAAAAGCTGGAGTCTAAAGACTCTTGATACTGGGAACCTGCATCCAGCCAGAAGTACCTGAAACTGGAGCCAAGGAGAGGTTATAGAGTAACATCATCAGCACTTGCAGTCAGCATAAATACTGCTATGAACTTACTTTAACTGCTGAGTGAGCTAAACCTGGAGCACTGTACAACAGCCACATCACTGTGCAGGTCTGGGCACCTTACCAGCCAGCAACGTGAACTGCCAAACAGACATGAACTGCAGGCAGGAGCTGGTTAGTGCTGGCACAGTGGCTCAAGTCCTCTTGTTTCTCCTGTTGGGATGTTTGTGATGTCTTTTCCAGTTCTAGCAAGCTGTGTTTCACTTGTGCAGGCCCACACTGCACAGGGGTCCCAAGGCTCACAGTGGTGGTACAGAAGTGGCAGTGGTTTGAACCCGTTAGAAGCAGTACACCAAACATAACTAAATCAATCGTCAGCACCCACGTTTCTTCATGCTAGAACATCACTTGTCTGCTGTGCTATGGTGAATGCTCATCATCAGCTGCTGCAGCAGGGTCTGTTCAGAGACATGTTGTGTTCAAAGCTCCGGATGGTGCCCACGGCACTGCTGTCTGGCACACAGACAGCTGGTTTTCTGCATGATCCACACCTCTTACTCCAAGATACCTAAAGTGATCATTTAGAGACACTACCACATCTTCGAGTGCAGCAAGTCTGGAAGTCAGAAGGAAGCTGCTGTGGAACAGAACTTGCTTTCAGCCCTAATCTCTGCACAGTGAACAAGGCTGCCGTGGCTGGGAAGGGGTTACCTGTGGAGGTTACAAACACCAAGTGACTTGATGAAGAAGTACCACATGTACAGCACAAGTGAGCTTTACAAACCTTCAGCAGAACAGGTGATCAGAGGCCCTGAATCAGAGCCTTTTCCCAGTAAACCAGGCCAGGAGACAGTTCACGGAGATTCTCCACAGGAGCCCAACGCCTGTCAGACAGCTCCAGGTCAGCAGAGACATTGCAGGCAACGTTTCCCAACACCTCCCCTTCTCCACAGTTCATCCACAGCACTGAGGGTTACCTTAAGTCTTGTATTACTTCTCTGAACTGCAGTAAGCTGAGGGAAGCAAAAGGCACCCTAGCCCAGTTCCACCCCACCAAGAACTAGTGTGAACAAACCTAAGATGGCAAAAGGCCACCAAGTACAACTCAACAGCAAACTGTACTGCAGTTATGACATTTCCTTCTCGGCATTTAGAAATAGCATTAAATGTGTCTCTGAGTTTCTGAAACACTCAGCTTGATGTCAACAAATGATGTAACAGCACAAGCTGGTTAATACACATTTGAACCAAAAGCTTCCATTGCAAAGCAGTGACCACAGGAAATCTTTTTTTACAATTGTCCCCATCCGGTGTTTCAGCCATTCCAGAGCCAGGATCTGTTTTCCACATGTCAAGTGCCTAAGTGTCCCAGTGCTGGCTATTCGAACTGTGCTTTCTTCCCTTTTTCATAAGAAGCTTGCAGTGTCAGGTTTGTTTCTCACAGACCAAACACTGGAATTCTTTCCCAAGGCAGTTTTCTTTTCCAGTCATCCCAAGTTCTAAGCCACTACTATTTTCCACAAACATTCAGGTATAAATTAGTGCATGTGGCAAGTTTACACATAGTGCTTGTGAGGACACTTCAGAGGATACACACCAATTACTTCCACACTGCTCCCCTATCCACCAGCCCAAGAGGACCCCACCACCACCTTAGCTCATTTCACTCCCCCATGTGCCCTGGGCAGTGTGCCAGGGGACACACAAGTTGATGGTTCTCCATTCCCAGTGGACAGGAATAAGTACAGAAGCAGCTGTAGTCCACCCACTTCCACATTTGCTTCTCTGGCGATCCTTGCAGCAATGCACTCTCAGTTCCACAGGGAATATCCCAAGGGCTCACAGCAGCCCATGGACTTTTCCAGCAATGATCGAAGTTTTCCAGTTCCAACTGCTGCATCTCCCTTGCACCACATTTCCAGACACAAGTGAATGCATCTGGTGACACTTCTTTTGCCCAAGTACCAGCACCTGGTGTTAAGCTGTTAAGTCAAAAGATGACACGTGATTTTCTGCTTCTTGCTGCCATCTCACGTCAGGTGACAGGAATTAAGTACTGGATGAAGTGCTGCTTTCAGTGTAGAATCCTTAAGCCTCCAAATCCAGAGATCGCCTGGGTGACTCAAGTCAGCCACCATTTACACAACAGAGCTATGTCACAGCAAAGAAAACCAAGCAGAAAAATAACCACCTTGGAGCTGGAACTGTGGTCAATACAGCAGAACACACCTTCTGTAAGAACTGTCACTTTTCAATACAGTCAATTTTATTTACTTCAAAGATGCTGTGTTTATAACACGAACATTTCACCCCATTGTAATCCAACAAGTCAGAAGTCAGTAGTCACAACCCTGGGTAAACAGTGCTATCACACTCCATGTTTGCTCTGAGACCTGTTACAATAAGGAAAGGACACTTGTGCTCTAACAACATTTACAGTCTCTCACCCAAAGGCTGGAACTGCACTCAAGGTATTAAACTCCTGTTCCACTTCCCATGCAGCCACCTGCCCCTGGATGCCCTGAGTAAGGTACACACATGGTTTACTTCTCAGTCGCATCTTTTACAACCACAAGGAACAAACCAGAAAGAACATGTTACACAAGGATCTGAAGTACGAGAGGAAATCAAAACATTAGGGACATTTGTCAAGTTTACCTTAGAAAGCCCTCCACGAGCAACGAAATACGTTTAAGTGAACAGCATTCTCCTTGGCTTACTTGTCTTACAACACCTCATTTTAAGGCACTACCAAGAACAGTTCAGTGGGAACACAAACCAGCTTTTAAAACACAAATCTTTAAATGTAAAGATTTATTGTATCAGAGCTCTTTACTAAGTGCAGTTCACTGTTAACACATAATTAACAATATCTTGGTAGAAATCAAGTCATACGTACTCTTGTTTAAGTGCCAGTTACAAGTCCAGAGGCAAAAGGCTACTGAAAAATGCCTGATTTTTTTTCCACAATGCTACAGGTAGCAGTTCACAACCAGCTAAACATGTTCCAACCGCTTTGGTTTTTCAGCCATGACTGAGTTTGTTTTTTCCCAGCCCTTAGCAGAAAGCATCTCCCCTTATGTTTTTTCAGTATGTCAATAATTAAAGCTTGGATTCAAAGTAACAAAAATAAGACACATGACATAATACAGTGAGGGCATTTGTTACAATCTAAGCTATATTATAACCAACTGAAAAAACCAGCAATGAGCAAATGCACTTGGAAGATTTCAGGTGAGGAAAGCAATAGAATAATCCCTGGACACAAGGGCAGGAACACTCAAGCAGGAGAGACTGAGAACCTGCTGGTCCCCATCTCACAGCAAGTATAACCACCCCTGTTCATTGTGCATGTGAATTCAGGCTCACCTATAAACCAAAGCAACGCCCGGACCGAACACTCCAGGGAAAACCCTTCCCAACAGCACCTACAGAGCAAACCCTTCTTCACCTAAATGGCTTTCACGTGGCCCTGAACTACTGGACACCAACGAGATGACAGAAGGCAAACTTGTCTTGTCTGAGTGAGCAGAACAGAACACAGACTAAGGGCACAGAACTGGAGCAAGCAGGGTAAACTCGAGTCTAACAAGGGGAGCACACAGGGGTGCTGGGGGGGATTTCTCCCAGAGGCTTTGCAGAACATGCCACCCTGCTCACCCCTCACCACGTGCAGCACAGGAACACTCCTGAGCAGCCCTAGCAGAGCATCTCCAAGAAGGCCAGATCCAAGGGAAAGAAAACACGGATACTAACTTAGGTTGACCCCAACTGATTTATTTTAAAGCATGTTACCTGAGCTTTTGAACTCTATAAGAACAGTCTTTAAGAGTCACACTAAGGCACCTTTATCACACAAGAACTCTCAACAAAACTTTGGTAAGCACCTAAGTGGCTCCAGAAGTGCCTGGAGCTCTTTTTAACATTTAATTATCACATAGGCTTTGCTTTGTCACAGGTACCAAAATAAATATTAAAGTGCTGATCAACCAAATATGAAAACTGTTGATTAAGTTGGACCATGATGCAGCGTCCCAGTCACAGTCAATGCCCATATATCATGTTAATTTTACTTCCATCCAGGATAAAAAAGATCAAAGCTGAACTGAAAGGCGATAATGAATGCCCACCCTCCTCTCCTCATGCAGAGAGAACAAAATGCTTGGGTCTGACTCCATTTGTACCAAAACCGTGCATTAAACGCAGCAGAAGCTTACAGTCTGGAGAACTAACTACAAAAACAGGGTGAGTAAGATGCAGACTACAGGGAAGTGGCAAACTTTGGCCTCAGCAAGTAATTGGCCTGCAGCAAAAGCACCTGTGGTTCCACACAGGTCCAGGGGAACTGCACCACCAAGGCTACACCGTGTCACCATACGGGCCCCACAGGTGGGTGCACAAGTGGTTTTTCATTGGAGGTAATTAACAAAATAAAACATCTCTTTAGCCCAAGTGCTTTGAGGAGGCACCTGACCCCCATCACTCTGGTCTTTTAAGTGCTGTGCACAGCTGGACACATACATACACGTACATGGCTGTACACCTACAGCTACGAGGTAATCGTGTTACAGATGTAACTTGCCTTGGGGAGCAATGAAAGGAACAGAACCAAAGGGATCTTCAGGAGGACTTTTCTGTGGAGCAGAATGGGGCTCCACATTCTTATCTGAAGATGCTCTCCTGTCCACCAGCCTGTCTGTAAAAAACAAAATGAAACAGAACAAAAAATAAAGTAAAGTAAAATAAAAATGGCAGGTCTTATGCCTATACAAAGGGTGAGGGAGAATAAACTCTCTATGAGGGGTTTTTGACAAAGAAAGGCTTGTAAAAGCCCCGCAGGCCCAGGCAGTTCCTTCCCACTGCAGGCTGCAAGGAGACAGGCAGAGTGCTCGGGAGGCTCTGCACCCACACCTGTCTGTGTTGGAGCACCAAGGGGATCCAGGCCTAACAACCACCTCTGTGTGACCGTGTGAAAGCTGAGCTGCTGCTCTCCCAGCGAGGAGGCAGCCTCATTTTCTGGGCTCCCAACTCTACACAGATTACTAAGGGGTTACAGGGGCTGCTTAAGAAATCCACTTCCTCACAATGCTGTCAGGACCTCGCTGACAGTGCAGGACACCAACAGCAGAAAGCAGCAGTGCAGGCAAGAGCTCGGAGCTCCAGCCTGCTACTCCACACCACAGCATCTCCCCGGAGGTGCCCAGCTCAGACAGCTCAGACCAGCCACCTGCACCTGCCCTTCCACTGTAACTGCATCCTCCTACTCACAAAACCTTGGCCAGGGGAGGGAAGGGGTCCTGTTCTGGGAGTTAGATCCCTTGCACAGGAGAAGGCATGAACCTTCCCAGCAATACCCCCAGCACTGCACACACTGACATTAAGCTACTAAACCCATGAAATCCAGCAGTAATATCAGCCTGACAAAGTGTGACAACATCTCCATCCTCTAACAAAGGCTGGCTATATTTAATTACTCATGTGTTGCTGTCATGAGCACATCAGCTTTAAAAATATTCGACAGATTAAAAACATCTTTAATTTATGTGTGAAGCATCAGCTCAACAATACAAGACAGGCTTTTGAGAGGGACAATAAAGGATTTATGTTTTGAATGCTACTCAGCACAATATAACATGACAAAAAGACAAACTTACATAACAGTATGTGAGTTGAAAAGCATGGGACAACAATTAAGTTTAGTAACAGAAAAATATAACCATTTATCAGACTTGTACCTGCAATTCTCCTTTCTCTAGACAGCAAAAAAAGTACTTAGCAGGCAACAGCCTTTTTCCCCAAAAGAGATAACCTACATCTAAAAAGAGCTCAGCCTTGAATCTTAATTATACACCTGAAGAAATTCCAGGAAATATTATACAGTTAAAGACAATTTTAAAGGTCCAAGCCTTAATTGTACAATCTCCCAATTTCTCATTGTTCCAGTTAAGGTTGAGAAAGTATGAGCAGACAAAGTTTATATATTTCTGCTTTGACTGCAGCAAAGGCATTCACACTGAGGTAAGCTGACAGCCAGGCTGTTGTGCCCAAAACGACACCAAAATGCAAACAGCCTTAATATCCAAAAGCCAAGCTAGGAGGTCCTTGAAGGCTGCAATGTGCATATCCACATATCCAAACCCACAGAGATACAAAGAGCAGTGCTGCCCCTTCCCCAGGGCCTCAGAACAGCCCCAAGTGCAGCCCACCCGGTACAAACAAGGCTGCCATCTAGTGTGCTGCTGGTCAGAGCAGTCGTGCCTTTTCACTTGCACAAGTTCTGTATTCAAGACCCCAGTGAACTGCTGGGTCCTACTAAGCACACGTGAGCTGTTTGGTTCTCTTTTTGGACACACCATATGATCCATGTGACCACACCCAGCCCTGCTGAAGAGGTGAGCCCAAAACACGCCTTGGTTCATGTCGTCTTTGGCTCTTAGATTTGCCCAAAACTTGTGGCTTAACTGAGCCCATCTCAAACTTACCATAACTACCACCACCAGTCCAACAGCTACAGATTCTGAACGTGGGCCACGTTGTGCTGACCACCCAGTACAAACTAACCTGCTCTGGATTCAAGAGTGGATTGTTTCAAAAGACTTAAGGCCTCATTTGGAAGCAGCATGCCTAAAGATACTCAATTCTGCTCCTGAATCAAATCCTAAGCTCGGATTTGGAAGGTGTGCTCATTTTTAAGCTGGTACATTAGCCATTTTCCCAGCTAGCAATAAGTAATTCTGCTGTGAAATGTATGCAGGCTACTTTCATATCTCAAAAATAACAGTCTTAATTGATCAACATCAATCAAAAACTACCAATTAGAGTTTCACAACCAAACCCACTCAGAGACTCGCCTTAAGGATCAACAGGTAGTGCACACATCTTATTCAACTACATTTAAGGACACAGGAATCCAAGAAGAAAAAGACCCAGCTAAAGGCAAAGGTGTTTTTTAATTACTTGAAATTCAACTTCGCTGCACTTTTAATTGCAAGGAACTTGCTGATAGAGAGCCAAGCATACACAAGCTGTTTTTTGACATTGCCACATCTTTCAAGTCCCACTGAAACCTAATCTCAACAAAACCAGTTATAGGAAGAGCATCTAATAAGCATGTGTTAAGCAATTAGGAAGAGGAAGCAATTCCAAGTAAAAACCATGGAGATAACCAACTTCAAGAGGAAAAAGTTTATTCAACTATTGCCATATCAGAACAATAAAGCAGCCCTTACATTTAGCCACTCATCAGAAAGGACATTACAAAACATTAACATAATGTAATAGATCAATTTTCTTTCAGGCATTTTCAAAGGACATATCAGACCCGCAGAATCTTCTGCTCTGGTGTGCAAGAAAAAAGCTGGAAAGGAATAAAGCAAGCAGCCAAACTTCTGTTCCCATCTGACCACATACCTCTGCTGTAGAGAGCCTCTTGACAGTGAAGGTGACACAAGCAGCATTGAAGAGCTAAGAGTTTTGCACCATTTCTGCAGTGACTGAGCCAGTAACTACCAGTTTTAGACGGCAAGTTCCTATTGCACACAGTGTCAGAAAGGAAAAGGAAAGGAAGAAGACAGGCCCAACTGTGCCCTCAAATGCTCAGAAAGAATGTTCTGTACACAGGCCCTTGGACAAGCAGGTGTTGGAACTGCTGAGCAACTACAGAGCCCTCATTTACTGGGAAGCAAAGTAAGCCTTCAAGCGTCCCTTACTTGATCTCAGCAGGTCAAACTCTCTGTCCAGCAGCTCCTCCTCTGTCAACTTGGAAAAATTGTCCTCTCCAAATGGGTTCCAGCCTGACATGTCAGGAGGGTTATTGATGCTCTGCTTTGGATAACTGGCAATTGATTCAGCATTAGCAATACCTGACCTGTAAAGTCAGTTCAAGAAAGCAAATTAAGAAACACTGACAGGATTAATGATCGGGGTCAAAATCTGAGAAAATATGTCACAACACCACACACAAGTGACACATACCCATTAACAGCTCATCCCAAAAGCATCTGAAACTTATCTTAAGGGAAGCTCAGTAGGAACTTATATAAACATATTACCTAGTTCATAACATCAGTGCAACTCGACAAATCTGGGTTGGTTTTATTTTTAAATCAGAAAGGAACAGGGGGTTTATTCCACACACTGCTGTTCATAAAATTAATGGGAATTATTTCTTTATTACCTTTTATTACGCAGTACCAATCACAATTAGTGATGTAAGGCACAAGTAACCCCTGAGCACACCTGAGCCACAACACTCACCTGCTGGTAGGATAGGGAGGATCTGCCAGTGTTCCAGCATGCACTGTGAGGGAGCCGGGGTAGGAGATTAAGGCTGGTGCAAAGTCTTGTGGAGAAGTGATGTACTCAGGGGACTGTGCCTGCTGTGAGCGCTGCTGGGCCAGCATCTGCTGCTGCAGGAGAGCCTGCTGATACTGCTGCACCTGGGGACATCAGGGCTGTGTTAACAAAGCACAGTGGGGAATCTCTTCTGCTCACCAACAGTACTGGCCTTGCAGCCAACCAGCCACCCACCCACCCCCACGGCCCAGAACATGTGGGAGCAGAGAAACTGGTTCTCTTTTTCAACACAATATTACTCAGCTTCCCATAATTACTGCAACCCAAGTATATGCTACTGCATAGCATACCCAATTCTTAATTAGTAATCACAATTTCAGGACAATTTCCCCTGATTTTCAAGACCCAGGATATGCTAGTTAGCTATCTTACTTTTCAGCTAAGAATTTCATATCACTGTGTCTTCTGTCTGTCACTTTGTAGCATAACATATTTGTTGCTGTGGCCACTACTGGAAACCTTAAGCACCAATTATGTTTGAAGTTAACATATAACTACTTAGGAAGTTAGAAACATGCCATCCAATGAACACACAAGTGCAACTCCAGATAACCTTTCACAACCTAGTTTGGGTAACTTCCCACAACTGAGTGTCATTTCTGACTCCCATTTTCACACTATTTACCACATCCACAGCTCATTGCAACTCCTCACACACTTCTCTCACTGCACCTGCACAACAGACTTACAAACACAGCCCATGTTTTCAGGCTGCACCCTCACGACATACCATGGCAGGGTACTGTGACTGGGCAGGCTGCTGCTGGTACACAGACTGCAGCAACAGCTGCTGCTGGACCATCTGCTGGTGCACTGCTTGCTGATACTGGAGTTGAGAAGATAAAAAACAGCTTTGAGAAGTCACCATCCCCCTTCAGAAGTGGCCAGAGATTCAAAACAAGCATCAATTCAAACACCACTTTTGACTCCACAGCACTTTTCAGTTTAGATGACCAGTTTAGATGGCCACATAACCAAGAACCAGAGTGCAGTTCAGTCACTGCATTTTAATCATTCTGTGTTTGGAAGCTTTTTCCTTCCCACCCTCCCATTTTTAACAAAAAAAGCTCACACTAGATATTCAGCACTGGTCCATGTACAACCACCTTATGCAAGCACAGCATAATCACCTAGATAACTCCTCATATTTATCCCAAGTGCCCTTACACATAGATAAAGCCTTAACTTCAGCCACATGGGGACGATGCAAAGCAAGCTGGGATTCAGGGTCAAACTGCAAAAACAGAACAGCCCAAAGCAACTCTCTCGGACAAACATGACAGGGACAAAGCTAAGGGGAGCAGGGACAGGGGCTCTTTTAGCAGGACAAACACAGGCAGCAACAGCAGAAACGTTTAAGCAGCACATGACTCCCAGCGCTCCTGACAAGCACAAGGTGTCTGTCAGACACCTGCCCAGCAGATGCAGCTGTACCTGCTGAATGTAGGCGTCCTGCGTGCTGGGCTGGTGCTGCAGGCGGTGCAGCTGCTGCAGCCTCCAGTCTCCCTGCTGCAGCTGCTGCAGGACCCTGTGCTGCTGCGGGGGGTGCGGGCTGGTCCCTTGGCACTGAGACACGTCTTGTCCGGTCCCTGGTCGCACGGTTCCTGCAACAGCCAGACAGCACTGCTGACATCCACACCCCTGACCTCTGCCAGAGCCCTCCCTGGCAGACACCTCTTGGTTTAACACAGGCCAGGAGCTTCCCTTCTCAGTCTGACAACTGGGGCAGCCGGTATACACCAAATACCCTGTCCAAAAATACTTCCAGGCCTGCAAATGAACCATTTCTACTTATTAGATGCTGGAAGCTTCTTCTGGTCTCTCAACAGCAAGCTGGGTTCCAGACTTCTGCCTTACTAACACTGAAGTTACACACTGTGTATCTCAGACCCTCACCCTTCAAGTGAACAGCTTTGTATGCATACAACACAACACATCTTTCTTCTTTAAGGGAACTATTGGCTCACCTGTCAAGGTCCATTAAACTGAACACCTGATGGCTTTTGGCATTCAATTATTTTTGCAGCCATTTAAGTAAACAGTTACTCACATAAATCCATCTCTTTTATGGCGAGTTTATATTCTCAAGTGCCCAGGAATGATCTGTTCCTTGTCAGAAAAGGAAAAGCTCTCCAAGTTGGATGCTACTTAGATCCCATCTAGTACAACTTGTTTACACCTGGGACACAAACATTCTCCATAGCCTTTTGACTCTTTTCCAATACCATCCCTGAAGCCACTCTTCCTGTACTGTAATAGACAACAGCACAAAGTGCAGCTACAAAGTGCTCAAGATTAAAGTGACACCGATTTAAGTGAATATTTATCAGGGCCATAACCCTTTCTGAACGAGAAAGAACAACTGATAAAGGATTTTTTCCAAAGCCATTTCACTCAATTGTCTCCCAAATTATTCCCATCTGCTGCACTCAGTGTAACATGAAATTAATTGGTCACACCTTAGAGAAGTGATATTTTCACATGGCTCCACCCTAAAAATACCACCAACACACTGTTGATATCTCATGTCCTACTGAGGCACAGAATACTTTTTCCTACTACAACCAAAGCGGTTTGTTACAGAAGAGTTCAGTTCTGTGAATTAATTTCAATTCAAAACTGACTACGAACTCTCAGTGGAAAAGTTCATTCAAAACCAGGGCTAAGCACAGTGAAAACACACCTTCACTTCTCAATAATCTGCACTGACTTTTTGTGGCACCTGGTCACACTTATGACTTGCACATTTCAAGTCTTTTGCAAAGGATGGAGATTTGATTTCTGGTTCCTAAGGAAAGGCAGAGGAACCTGAGTTTTAAATGCTATCCCTGTTAGATCAAGGAGAAGAAGAAATGTAAAATTCATCCTTCATTTCTCTTGTTCCATCACTGGCTTCCTTCAGTTACCTTTTTGCCCACGATTACCAAATTCCCCAGGCACATGTACTTTGACAGGAGTTGCTGAGCTCTGGATCGCCAGCACACTGGAAGTGGCAGTGCTTGAATTGGCCTTTGGTCTTTGTCGGGGTGCAATTGAGGTTTCTGTTGGTCCAACAGTATCTGTTATTCTGGAGGGGGAAATTTTTCCATGTAAGACACTTGGTAAAAAGACAACTATTTCTTCTTCAAATTAGACACAGTACATCTCTTAATAGCTTAATTATGTCTTAACCACAATTACGTCTTAACTTACTCTACTTCTGCATTGCACTTCAGTACCTTAATCTTGCTCCCTCAAAGCCTTCTCGCCACCCCTGGCAGCTGTAGGATATGCCTGCTGCAGAGCACCATTAAGGAGCCATGCAGCAGCCTTGGCACACCATGGTACTACACGGTATTTCCCTGGATAATTTCCTCTCACTTCCCAGGAGTGAGCGGAAGTCAAGTCCTGACTAGGAACATGATTACTGTCCATATGGACAGGAAACAAGATAAAGGAAAACCTCATCTCTTAAATCATTTCTACTTCTACTCATTTCTTAGGGGTTTTTTTTTTCTATTTTTGTAAATAGAACTGACAATTGTAGCTGAGTATAAAAGTACCCAAGTCACACATGTGAGTGGAATTCAAAGAGACTTGAAGTTCTTACAACTGCAGCTTACTTAATGACTTCTACTAAGGTAATATTGCATTTATTATTAACAAGCATTTGAAAATAGGTTTCAGATCAACAGATCAACATGTAGCTTAACAATCTTAGCAAGAAAAAAAAGCAAAGTCACATCCTCTACTCACCTTGCTTTTATTTGGCTTTTTCTAGCAGCTGCCTCACTAGCTGTCATGGGTTCGGGGAGAGCTGAAGGGACAGGAGAGTTCTTGGGAAAAACAAATTTGAATACATTAAAAAAAAGAAATCCTGAAAGAAAAATCATTACATATTGAAGAGTTTAAGACCCTCATGTTACAAGGCTTCATGCTGAATTCTCAGGATTTTAATTTAACAGCATCTCTGTACTTTCTCATCTGGTGCAGAAGTAAAACCAGAACAAGACTAATCTGTTTTGTCAAACACTTCATTTACAAAAAAGTGCAACGTTTTCTTCAGATATTTTCGTGTGACTGCACAGAGCAGACTTACTTCAGCTTCAAGCTGAAGAACTAAACCAAAGCCCAGTCTTTGGAGGAAGCTGTTTTTAGCCTGCTTAGCTCTTCCACTGCAACTCAAACTCCAGAAAACCATTCAGCATCCAGGGTTCCAGGGACCTTTAGCTCACTCCCTTCTCAAATTAATTCCTGAAACAATCACAGATCACCTAAGCCATATTTTACCAAGGAAAATGGCAATTTTGGGGGAGGGAATAGAAAGATCATCTCTAACAACAAATGCACATTCAGAATGTAAATCTAAGTCTGGTCACAAATAGTACAGACAGTTACTTATCAAATACTTCAAAACTTTCTTATTTTTTTTAAACCTGTGTATCCAAACAGCAACATTCACATTTACTGAGCATCTCCTTCTACCAGGATAGAGGAATGCAAAGGGATCTCAGGAAGTTCACTTATCTGCCTCTCGAGGTAGAGCTCACTATAAGTGACTGTTGCAAACTCAAATCTGAGAGGGATTTTTCCTGATGCTTCTCCTAAGAAACACTTTATAATAATCAACATTAGTGGTGTGCCCTCAAATTGCATCGCACAGCAACTACATTTGTCAAGGAGGTGATCTTTGAAACAAAGTTCACACTTTCAAAGGTCAAACTCCCCTGGAAAGCAAGGGTAGGAATGCAGGCTAACCCAGGCACTGCTCTGTTTGCTTTCCAGTTCACTGGAGTCGCTCCAAGGGACTAACACAATTACTAAGGGTGATGGAGAAAAAGGGTTTATCTGGAGCAAACAAATGCTCCTCACACTACAGTTACAACATGAAACCCTCTGTGGTCAACAAGTTGAAGGTCTGTAGTATATTTCATACCAACTGTATTAAAAGAAGAGATTAGTAATGACTAAAACTCTAAGTCAGGTATTGGTGCTGTATCAATAGAGTTCAAGAAGCTACCACCTCAAATATAAGAACTTGCTTTGTTTAGACCTCATACTGCATGTACACAACTGCAGCTTGAAGTGTTCTCTGCTATTTTTTACATTTAGGAACCAGGTTTATGATGAAATGCAAATGATCTCGGCCAATCTGGCAGACTTTTCTCAATGCTACCTGTGTAACACATTGAAAATACTGAAAAAATTAACAACTACTTACATTAATATTAGACACTGGACAATCCTTTTTGGCAATTTTAAAGGCAAAGTAAGACACCTGGAAAATATCGGGTCTCAGCTCTTGGTCTGGTTCAAGCATATATCCTGCAAAATTTTGAAGACCATCCATTAAATGTCACATCAGCTGCCCAGGAGAAAGACTTGCTCACACTCATTCCCCTGGCTCTGTTTGAAGATGTTTGCTCCAGGCAGCCCCCCACTGAGCCCCCTGGGGCACAGTCCTCCTGGAAGGAACGGGACAAGCAGGCCTCCCTTCCAAGGCCTGTGCAGGCTGCACCCAGAGGGACCCCCACTGTTCCCTCAGGCTGACCACCCACCACAGTGACTCGCCTGCAGCAGCAGGAAGGGCCTTTGCTTTCCTGGCTCACTGAGACCAAAGACACACACTTACTGATCAAACAGTGAATGCTGTGCGAGTACCGCGAGCTGTCCGGGATCGTAAAGCTTCCGTCACAGATTGCAACTTGACTCTCCCCAAAGGGAAGGGAAAAGAAACAGAGTTTGTACAGCAAGCAGCCAAGTGCCTGTAAGAGACAAACACGGGCACCGTGAGGGGATGGGGAGCAAGCCTTTCCCACAAGGGAGTAGCACTGATGGCACACAAACCACATCCTGGCTACAGCTGGGGCTCACTTTGTGTAGAGCCTGCACAGTAAAACAGGGCATGTGACAAGCTGACACACCAAGCAGCTAGGACAGCACTTGCTTGTCCACTCACTCTGAACTAGATACACCACTACAAAATGGGGTATACCAAGAGCTGCATTCTCATTGTCACATCACCCAGAGATACCCCACGAGCCTTTGCACTCAGCTCAGTTTATCTTCTTTACTGCGCAGCATCTCATAAAACCACTTTTCTGGATCATGCTGCCAACAGGTTTCCACAGAAAATCTCTGGGGACTATCAAGCAGACACTGGGGCTGACAAAAAAAGAAAAAATTCTACATCCTATCTCCCTTCCTTTAAATAAAAATCAAAGATGGCATTCATTTTACTTGCCAAAGAGTTAACTATCCAACATATCTCTATTCAGGGGTCTCTAGCTGCATCACGTATTTCATTTTCCAAGAATTAGTTTTTCAGTCAGCCAATGCTGCTTTTAATTCCCCCTCGTGAATTAATTCCATACCACCTACTTTTTTGCTTACCCAGATATCTGCCTTGGTAGTAATTGGCTTTCCTCCATACAGATTGATCATTTCGGGAGCTCTGTACGATAGTGTTGTGTACCTTGTGATATAAAATGAAGAGAGGATGTGGCTGAAAACCAACTCAGAACTGAAGGTGTGTTTTCCCCTATCTGCCACACGCACACCGATCACATACCAGTTCCAGATACACGCCTGCAACTGTCTCACTTAATCCAACTCATTTACTGCACTTGCAGCATCACAAACAATATCCAGGGGAGCACCATGAAACTAAGAAGAAATACTAAGTCAGCTAAAATTTGCTTTTGGTGTTTTTTTCCCCACAAGTGTGTACTTTTCCCAAAGTCGCTGTGTGTAAGCAGCCAGTCACCTGGAATGTGTAATTCAAGAGTCCTACAAAAGCTTTGCTGATCACACACCGAAACACACACAGGACAAACTTCAAAAAAACTAACATGGCCAAACAACTGCTGAAGTGGAGTTCAGATACTTCACAGCTGGGAAAAATCTCCACTGCTTTTTAACCTGCAAAGCAGCAGCCTGTACTTAGTCCTCTGCAGCAGTTAGCCCAACGGGGCAAAACCACACTAGTACAAGATTTCAAGTGTGTTTTTCTGCTCAGTCTTAGCAGAATGGACAAGGACTCTTCTTTTTAATTGAGACTTCAGATAAACCCATTCCCATCCTTATTTACACCTGTTCATGCTCTTTTTTTAGGCAACTATTTGCTTAGCAGTATTAAAATAGCACAAGTGAAAAATTCCCAACTCCTAAAACTGCCAGTAGCCATGTATTTTTGAACAATTTCATTTCAAAACAGTGTACTACTTCTTTCCAACAGTTTTCTTTTTAAGAGACTCAGTTTTAAAAACAACCCACAAATAAACAAAAGAAATGTGTTACTAAGTAGTTCCCTCCTTTTACTGTATTTATGCCACAATTAATTCAAGATCAACCATTAAGTTCACTTGATCCTAAAGGTACATGCACACCACACGATACATGGGGTTTCCCAGCAGGACAGCCACTGCTTATGACAGGTCACCTAAAACCCAACTTACTTTTTAATTTCTTCTTCAACCATATTAACACCATCTCGTTGAGGATGCAGGTATTTGTTAGTGGCACTGCCAAAGTCACAGAGAACATAGTTCCCACTATCGTTTAACAGCAGATTCTCCACCTTGAAAGGAAACCAACACACAGAAAAATTGTGTTAAAATAAATGGCACTGATTTCCAAGGGTTACTACGTGTTCTCACACATGAACAGGAAGTTTGCAGAGAAATCAACTGATAGACTCAGCTTTAGCAACAAAATGTTTACTTTACTGTGTCTCTGTTTACAGCCTCTGCAGTCTCTGTTTCAAGTTTGGTTTAGTCTCTCTGTTTACAGCTCCATCAATAGCAAGTTCCTAACTCGTAGTCAGTCTTAGGGAAATACCTTCTACATCCTCCATCTTTTCCAAGATGATTGATTTGCACCCAGATTTCCCTTTGATGAAGTTCCTACCTTCAGATCCCGGTGTACTATGGGTGTTTTGCACTGATGCAACCGGGCCACAGCTTCACAGGTGTCACAGAATATCCTCATGACTTCTGCCTCTGTGAAGCCTGTCTGCAGACGCTGGTTCATCTGGTTCACAATTTGTCCAGCTAAACAAACAATGAGAGACATTTCTTTCAAGTAATTCCTATCAGGTACAGAAGACTTAGATGCACAAAGTCCACAAATAAGATGCAAGAAAGTTTTGCGGTCACTGTATTGAAACAAATGAAATCTGTTTTTGCAAATGGCTTGTTATGGTACTTGTTATTGCACTGATTGTAATAATTATCACTTCTACTGCAAATATAACCCACATACACCTCACCTGGAAGTATTACAGCCCACAGGGTGGGTTTTCTTTCTATGCTCAAAGTATTTCCTTTGTACTTGCAGACCTTTTTCCAGTATCCTCACCTTTTTGGGTTAATAAACACCATCTCCTATGATGAAACCACTGCCCAGTCACCCTAAACTTTAGACAAACCTCACAAGTCCAACTGAATGGCAAGTTTATTCCATACATATGTGAAGGGGAGGGAATCTAGAAACTACCTGCTGTTACATACTGTTTGAAACAAGGTTTACATTATAAGGCAGGACCACAGGGCTCTTTTCTTTTGGCCAGCACTATCAACACTCACAATGCTCATTTATAACCAGTCACCTGTCAGGTAAGAGTAAAGGATGTTTAATATTGTCACCTAAAACAAAACCAGCAGCACAAGATTGGTAACAACTCTGGCAATCTGCCCCATGAGATTATGTTCCAGCCACATGCTGATTAGCACGAACAGCAGAACACACACCAATTTCCCTTTATACTTACAGAATCAATTTCCCCATTCCTAATCGTAGTCAATTACAGAAGTCAAGTGCTCGGCAGCTCAGTGCCTCGGTCACTCCAGGTAGTGGGATTCCAGACACATCTACGTTCACCTCTTATATTCAGTGGTTCTAACAGATCTAAGTAAAACAGCAGGTGACCATACAATATCTTCCCTGCATTCTCTGTAAATCCAGGACCTGACTCTTACCTCGACAGTATTCCATGAGGATGAGCACCTCCCAAACATTATCACTTATCGAGTTGACAGCACAGTCCAAATAGGTCACAATGTTCTTGTGCCCAGATAACTCTTTCTGAAAAACACAATGCAAATTACACTTCATTACCAAAAAAATTAAAAGAGGAAGAATTTCAGCTGCCACTGCAGCAGTGGAACAAAGTTCTTTTGCTTGTTAACCAGATGTACTGACTAAACTGACTGTGATATTATAAAAATACATTTTTAATAACTGCTTTAGACATTAATGACACACCAACCCTAAACACAGCATTACTTTCTGAAACTAGCAGCACAAAATCAGGACCATAAAGTCAAAACAAACTAGGATGTAGAGCAACTATCGCTGCAGAGGCATTAGGTGTGTGTATACAACAGGCTAACTCATTCTGCAGTTACGAGGAAGAGCCTCCTTACCATAATTGTGATCTCTCTCTTGCAGATGTTGAGATCCGGCACATTATTCACACACATGCGTTTCAGCGCACAGCGTACCCCGCTGTGGGTGCGCACCAGGAACACCGTCGAGAAGCCACCTGAAAACACAAGAGCAAAAACATGAGGCCACTGCAGTTTGTAACTTCTGTAGTCAGCATCACTACATGGTAAGGAATGAGTGAGAAAGACCAGGTCGGTCATTAAGTGACGAGCAACAAACATTTAAAAAAGGTAAAGATTTGCTACCACAGTCCATTTATCTCCAGTCAAATATTCTTCACAAAAAACATTAGGATCTTATTGTTTTCTCCAAACACTAAGTGAAAATACTTGAAAAGCATTTTCATATTCAAACCAATTTATAAAGCCCACTGCAAACTATTGTACACAGGTACCAACCCTGAGCTAGTTACAGACTTATCAAAAAACCTGAACCAAGTGAAGGTATTCTTCATATGTTCCAAATTTCTAAATCCCCACTACTTGATAAAGGTTATTATTAATTCCCTAAACAGACATTTTGAAACATAAACAGTCAAATATTAAAATAAGATAAAGTCTTGAGAAATGCAGAAGTCAAGCAACTTTGCAGGTTACCATCAAGAGCCTCCCTGCACTCCCACACAGTGCAAGCCATCACCTCTAAAGAAGCGTTTTTATTTAAACCACAGTAAATATGCTGAGTACAACTGAGCACCATCCCACAACCAGTGCCATCAGGAACGTTTTAGTCCAACCATGGCATAAACTGCAAGCCACTAGTCAAGCCCAGCCTCCACTTTTGTAGCATGAAGGGGTTTTCCCCTCTCCACTGGTAGAGGAGAATCAAGGAGGCAGGAATTACATCCCCAACAGCCTACACAGCAAGAACTTCCAAATGCTCCGAGAAGCTGAAGGGGAAACCAACACTCCTCCTTTTTATCTGCCTTCCCTTAGTCCTGCCTGCTGCTCAAGGCCTCAAGGAGGTCACCCTGGCAGTGTCTCAAGGCTCACATGCACAGCTTTCCCCCAGTTTGAGGCAATCTGCCTCACGGGAGAGCTCCTTAAATCCATGCTTTCCTTAGGTGACTGCTGTCTGATGCCACGCCAGCCCCGCCGCGGAATGTTCAGCCAGGGCAGCGGCTCAGGTACACAGGCAGGACAGAAATATGTAAATTAAAGCGATTAACTACCCTGATAATCAGGCAGCCAGCTGAAATGCACGCGTTTCAGGGCTCCTGATAGCATCTGCTAGCAGTGTTTATCAAGTATAATGCACCTCATTTGATGCAAGTCTCATGTGCTTCAGCAAACAAGCACATAATCACTTCCACTCAAGAAGCTAAGCTCTATTAAGGGATTTTCCTTGAAGATTAAATATTTATTAATTTTAAACTTAATTCCTCATTTAATCAAATATGATGCTGTGCTGTCAAAACAGAATTACTGCTGATGTTAGCACAACAGCCTTACCCTAGGGCCCTCCCAAAAATTTCACAGGACACACACTCTTATTTGCTCAAGCTCTAATGCTGAACTCATCCGGGGATGAAACAATCCACAAGGGCTCCATAACACCAGCCTGGAGAATCGTGTCAGTGTGATGTGCTCTTCTTTACTAGAAGATGTTTTGAACTATCCTCACAATAAAACACTTGGTTTTAACTGAGCATTAATACTTGACCAAAACCAAAGTAGTACTCAGGTAATGCACAAGACTCATAATGATAAAACAACAATCACTTCCTGGCTTTTTAACCAGTTTTTACAGCTTAAAAATTCTCTGAGTAGCAGGACAAGGACGAAACGCCAGATCCCAAGTTTCCCTGACAACAGCTCTGACGTAACCCTGAGCAGACACTCCTGAGTAAGAACCATCAGAACAACACAGTGAAAAGCCCCTGAACCCTCAGCCAAGTGCTGCTCTCCCCATTAGGTGGCAACATCAGCCAACATTTGAGTGCCAGGGAGCCATAAAAGCAGACCTGGTCCTGGTTTTGGCCAGAACATCTGTGACCTTGAATGGTTTTTTATCAGTAAATATCACCACTGTAAAACTCCTTTCCTCCAAGGGCCGAGTGGCACAACTGAACCAAACCTGACTGGGCGAACTGTCCTCATCTCAAGCCACGAGTTCTCACTGCTCCCCTTCCCTTTCTCTGCCCCATCCCACTGGGCTGTCTGGGGTTAAAGCACAAAAGACTTGTGGGAGATTGATCTCTTGCAGTCTTTTCTTTCCATCAAACTCAGCTGAGCCCTAAATCCTCACAAGTTAGACATGACAGTCACACTGCACTTTTCCCTGAAATACTTGCTAAACAGCCTTTCTGTAGCATCTATTATATAAGCCAGTAGATACACAGCAGAACTGAAAACTCTGCAAAGCTCACACCTCTTGCTTCCCTTTTTCCCTGGAACCATCATTTCTGTCATCTTAACTATTCACCTTTGGGATCTTATTACCAGCTAACTGGACATGTTTTGCCTTTCTTTCCCGGGTGGGTTTTGGTTTGTTTGTTTTTAGTGAAATTCTACATCAGCCACACTTGTCTGTTTTTCCCCTATGCTTACTTAATGTCAACCTTGACTAATTTCACAGGCCTCAGCGTTCCCTTTACGCTTTACCATGTTACATTCCTGGTACTCCAACCAGGAAACAGCATAGCTGTCCAAATTCCAAGTACCCCATTTGCTTACTCAGGTAGAACAAAATAAGGTGGAAAAAATCCTCCAGCACCTTTACCATCTTTCAGGCTGCTGAAAGCCAAGTTGTAGAGACAGTCTAGAATAACATCAACAAATAGGCTGAATAAAGTTATGCATTTTTTAGATATACAGGCACTAACTTCTTTTCTAAATTGTATAGATTTTTTTAAACATATAGAAGCACCAAATATTGTTCCTCTAACTAGTGCATCCCTTGGCTATTTATTCCTAGAGGTACTGAATCCCTAGCTATATATTTATATCTAGATATGGGTGTCTGTGTGTGAATTTCCATGTATTCATCTGTGTTCTGAATCAGCTCCCAGCTTTAGCGATATTTTCACTGCTAACTTAATCTGCATCACTTGATGCCTGGACTATCAAGTGGACATCTCCTCCCTGTTGCTTCCAGGGCCAGATTTCCCAAGATGAGGCTGACCTGCAGCCAGAGATGACCCACCTCCCAAAACTGCACAGCCCTCCAAGCACTGTAGTTTGCAAGCCGAACGCACTGGAGTGAATAATTTTATGGACTACAAATCCACCCAAAACACAGAATAAGACCAGTTGGAGTATGAATGCCCTTGAAATAGGCTCCTGGCAATAAGAAGAATAAAAACCTTCTTCCAAATTCATAATGAAAGAACCACTAGGGCCTTATAAAATGTTTTTAGTACATGCTCTTTGCTGGGAAACAAACCCAACTCTGACCTCTATAGCTTTATGAGGTACTCAGACACAAAAGAAGCCAGTGTCAACCAGCACAGGACACGTAAGAACAAACTCCCCCAAAAAAGTAGTACTACTCCACAAGAAAAGTACAAGGTCACAAAAAAACAGCTTTTCATACCCTTTGCCCTTCTTTATGGAGCACTGGAAAAGAGCCTTTTTGAACAAGCATTAAACAATACATCCCAGTGCTTTTTCCCCAGGACTTTGGAGTAAACGGCTCTCTGCCACAGTTGCAGGTGAACCCTTGCCAAGATCTGTTCCTTGCAGCTCAGTTTTGATCCCATCTTCAGGTAATACATAGTAAACACAGGCATTGCTGGCTCTCAGATCGCTTCAGTGATCCCCATACACTGCTATGGTGCCACACAGCCCCCTCTTCCATCCTGCTGCTCAGCTCCTCCTGTGGGATACTGCTACACTGCCTGTAACTCTGCATGCTCACAGGCATCCTGTCAGGATAATTGCAGGGCACTTGAACCAATTCTCCGAGCCTCCCTCCCCTCCCCGTGAGCAGCAACAGAGGCACTGCCTTGTCCCAGTCAGCACACAGCACTGCAGGCACATTTATGAGTGGGACACTAAAAGCATACACAAGAAATACTTGAGTTTTGTGCAGAGAACACTATTTCATTCTTGAAGCTATAAATATTGGAATCTAATTTGTGAGAACAAAACTTGTAAAAGCACACAGAATTCAACCATGTGAGTTCTCATCAGCCTCAGCCACGAATCCACCCGAGACACAGCTCCACCCGCAAGAACGGTTGACAGATGTTGCCCCTAAGCTCACAAATTCAGCATTCCCAAAACCAAAGGCACAAATAGCTCCCTACTTCAAAAATACTGCATTTCTGCAGACACATTTGGGAGTTGACTATTCCTCCAGTTTCTTTCAAGCGTGCAGACAATGCATTCCAGGGGACATAGCACTGCTCCTTTTCCCACTGCCCACACAAATTCCCACCATGTAACAAGCTGCCTATCAGGGCCAGTTTAGACAAGCAGCACTGTTTTCCTCTCATCGGTGTCCGCTCCTAAGCGGCGCTGGGAAAAGAGCAGCTGTGAATCACATCCCAGCAGGACAGCCCGGAGCAGCCCCTGCAGGCAGGTCTGCCATGCACCTCTCTGTTAACAGCACTGCTGCCCCACCTCGAGCAGGCACTCCCACTTTTCAGTTCTCCTGGCACGGGCTGCAGTCCCAAAAGCTCTCACAGAAGCACCACAAACCACCTGGGGCATCCAAGGCACTTGAAGTTACTGAGTGAGCTGGGAAAGCTGAATTAAGGTCTGCTACAGATTTTTGTGAAGCTTCCTTTTAGTAACACCCGTGCACCAGACTTGTCCAGAGGCCAGGCTTGAGATGCTCCAGCTTTGGCCTAGTGAACAGCAAAAGGAACAGAGCTTCATGTCCTGCAGTACAGCCCATCACACTCCTCACCCGACCTGCTTCTCAGAGGATCCAGGCAACTCACCAGACATACTGGACTAGTGTACTGACAAAACCGTCCCACATCACCTCCTGCCTGACTGCCTCCGCTACTTTGCTGTTCACAAACAAAAACCCACCCATTCCCCAAGGGAGATAAATTCCCTAGCTGTTTGAACTGAACACAGCTACTGAAACAGACACATTTGCAATTCTGGCAATATTCTAAGTAGAAAAAAAATGAAACCAGATTGACTGAATAGCTGATTTAAGGCATGCTGTAAAATAAAGCAAGCATTTGATATGCCCTGCCAGGAATACATTTTATGCACCCAAGACAAAACATGGTACTTCTTGGGGTAAAACTGATCCTTTCTTTGCCACATACTCTGGTTAGAAAAATACAAAAGCCACTCTCCATTTCAATTTTGAATCAAGCTGCCTATGAATTAGTCACAACCACTGTACTACTTTCATGTATTATGTCATCACCTCCTCTCGCTGTTCACTGGGATAAAAATAGTCTAACACATTTACCTCCACAACTGTATTTAAGTAATACTTCCTCCCTGTCTGCAAGGAAGGTAGCACAGAACATGACTAGCAGATCACCAACAGTTCAACTAATTGGCTGTGAATATCAGAATGTTAGCTTCTATTAACCTCCAGAAATCACACTGCAGCAGAAATCACTTGAGTATTAAACAGGTCTTATCTTAACAAACTGCAAGTAGGAAATTAGGGCAAAATTTGGCAGCAAGTCACAATCCACTAGGCTTCACTCAAACACATATCAGCAAGTTCTGGGGCTGTGCTATCACAGACACACTTGCTACTTGAGTTATTAAAGCCAGAACCTAAAGGCAACACAATGAAGGGTACCATGCTTTTTCCAAACAGAAAGAATCCGAGCTTTCTTCTCACAACCCGTACGAGTATTTCTGTTGGAAGACACTAATCCAGCCTGCTCCCAGCCTTGGAGGGGAGCAGCAAACACCTCAGCTCAACACAGAGGTGTCAGCTGCCTTATGCAGTTCACTGGGCAAACACAGTACAGGTTGGGCACCACCTTCCAGCCTGGGAACAACAAACACTATGCTCCAACAAAGCAAGGACCTGCAGGTGATTTCTACTTTAGAGATGCACAGTAATGCAACCAGCTCATGTATTTTCTTCCAATTCTTTCTTCCTTTCCAAAAGCACCTCTTGCACATCCCAGTACGTTTACACAAATGTACTTTCACTTTTATGAGCAAGTCAGCATCCTTAAAGGGAGTTTCCTCTATACAGGCCTACAAAGTTCTGTTGAGTTTCCCATTCATATGGCATTACAATCCTCATAACTATCCTACCTTGGCATTTTTAGCATCTCCTCAGCTGGCATAAACAAGTCTTGTAATTAAAAAAAAGTTCAAGAAACAATCCCCATTTCTGAAGCCAAGAAACACTTGCCAGGAGTGACAGCAGTTTGCAGGAGCGACCAAGGTACTTCTTCAAGAGAGCTTCCCATCACCAACAGTTCCTTTTCCCAAGATTCATGAACAAACACTAACACACACCCCAGAACCCTAACAACCAACCTGAAGGCTATTTGTTGTCAGGTCAAAACTATTGACTAAACATTTATATAAGGGATTATGCTATGTAATCTAGGCCAGAACAGTTAACTCAATTCCATTTCACTGCACCATTAAACCTTTAGTCCACTAGACACATGAGGTTAGTGAAGATGTAATCAAGGTCGTGCCTTTCAGCAGGATGTGCTTCATGCTCAACTTTTCTTGAGAAAGCTTTTCAACTTATCCAAGGCATTGGTAAGATACCTACAATGAACATTGACTAGCACAGTTCACAAAAAAAAAGCCCAAAAATAAAAAGCTAAAAAATTTAAACAGCTGGTTTATCTTCAAAGTTTGCCCCCATCTCTTGTGACTCTTCTCACCTAACTCAGTTCCCTCTGCAGTTTACTCTGACCTGAAAAGATGGAGCTGGGAAACCACAACAATTACATCATCTGTGCACATAGGCTGGACAGAAATATGGAGTTCCCCATTCTAGAACACTGAGGCCAGTAGCAGGAGTTCAGTTCATTTTAGAGATGGATTTCAAATGTCATTTGCTAAGTTATTTTTCTAAAATTTGATTTTAGCTCCAATATAATCAACCAATGTCGAAATCAAAACCAGTTGCAGAATGGTTAAATCAGTGGATACAGATAGGTAATATAGCTTTCGAACTCTGTTGTCATACCGGCTGGTTACCAACCAGTTAAGAAAAACACCTTTTCTTTACTAAACTCTTCTTTGCTCCGTCCTTTGCTTTCCGTGTTCCTTAAAATCACCATTGTGCCTGCAATGTAAATATGGAATCACGAGAATCCAAAGCAGAGCAAGCCAGAGAAGGGATCTCTAAGCTCACACGTGACTGACTGGCCTAGTGAACACCCCAAGGCTGCCATGGCACAGAAACAAGGCACAGCACACAGTGTGCAGCTCCAGCCCAAGGGCTGGTTCCATGGCATCCTGGACAGGGCCACAAACTGTGGCTGTAACACAAAGACAAGAGCCACCAGGACAGGCACACACAAACCAAGCAATTTCTAGTGCCAGAACCATTTCAAACTAAGGCAGAAGTCACAAGAAGATTCTCTGGTTTGCTATTTGCCTATGGCATCTCACAAATCCTGAATTAATAAGACAAAATTCATCTCTTCACTGCTAGAAAGAGTCTACAGAATCTCACTTGCACCTTCATATGAGTGTAATCACCAGTGAATTCACTGACCATTTTTAATAGGTGAGCATGACCAGAACTGCATTGATTGGCTGGAATTAGGGTTAAGAATATCTATATGAATAATTGAGGTGATGAGTACAACAACGTTCATTATCTCATCTCCTATTCCTTAGCCATCTGCAAATACTGGTGTATGTTTGAACTCTGAGCATACCAAAGGACATGCCCAGATACAAACCTACCTGGCATGAGAACAACGGGACCAGTAAACTTTCTTAAGAGCACAGTATCTGAGATCCAACCTGCTTACACCAATAGAGACAACTATAAACCATTGTAGGTGATAATACTTCCTTGGCACCTGCATGAGGGTGGGCAGGTCTTGAAGGTCTATGTGGTACATGCTGAAGACATTTGAATACTTCAGTTTGCACCTAAAACATCTCCTAAGACTGCCACCCCAATTGCCTTACAGCACTTCTATGCTTGGCATTCCAAACTGCACACTGACATTTGACAATTTAAAAAGAGACACTGAAACTTCTAAATCATATAAGCAGCTTGGTCGCTATGCTGCAGTGGCAAGAGGATTCTGAGCATCAGAGTCAAGATTATCCAAGTCATTTAATACTTCTCATACACCTACCATGTCTCAAGGCAGAGCCAGTCAAGAGCAGTAACTCAGAAAAAAGGCAGGTACTCGTTAAATGGACCCATCTGGAGACTCATGTTTGTGGGTAAGTCTCAAGAAATTAAAATGCTAGGACCTATCCACCACCTAAACTCAAACATGTCCTTCAACAAAAGGCTCCTCTTACAAATCCAGATGAACAATTCCCTACCAGCTTAACTGAAGAGCAAGTCCTAAGAAAGTCTTGAAATAGTCCATTTGATGGAGAAATCAAACATGTCAAGAAAGCCCAGAGCTAGGAGGATAATATTGTTGATTCACACGGAGATTGAAGGAATCTGAAGGCATCCAAAAGACAAAACCAAATTAGATGCAGCACTCTGCTTCCTTTTGAGTTGGTGTTCAGTTATACTGCTTTTGGAACTACCATAACATAAGCTTGCTTTTCTATCTTCAGAGTGCCTAAGGAACCTCGAGATAGCTCATTCTGGGATGAAATAATCCTTCTGCTGCTTCCACGAATTCTCTTGAAGTAAAGGCCAAGTGATAACCCACCTAAACTCACCTCAGGGTGAAGGTCTCAACTCTACATGCTACTGAGCATTAGGGAGAGACAGTAGGGCTCTGCAGGATGTAATTATTTAATTTGCTTTTTTCCAAACAGTTGGTTTTCCTGGAGACATGCACAAACCAGAACTGATGCTATGTCTAATGCTGACATACCAGATTTCATTCACTTCCTACTCTAGTCACATGAACAAATGCTGTGTTCAGTCAGTTCCTTATACATGTATGTCAGAAGAGGAATTTAGTGCCTTACACTCTTTAGTGATCTATTTGCTCCGCACTGCTTTCACAGTTACATGCAAATCAATTACCCAAAACAAGAAAAAACGTGTTTAGCAACACTTTTTCTAAATACAGGCACATTCAGCTTTTCAACCTACAGCAGTTGCAAAAGAACGTAAGTAAATGTCATATTAATCACTGACTTCCAAAGCTATTTTTTGTTTCCTAAGAAAAGGGGCTGCAACAATTACTCACCAGAACTGCTACTGAAAGACAAGATGCACAGATAAAAATCACAGTCCAAGCAACAAATAAAAAAAAAGACAAGTAAAATGAGTCAGTACAACGGATCTGAAATAAACCAGGAATTGGACCATTCCTGTGTATTTGCACATCGCTCCTAGAGACTTGTGTGTTAGTTTCTAGGCACCACAAGAACAAGTTCGTCCATTTAAAATAGCGTGCAAGTTTGGAAAGAAGCCCAACATACACATTACTCTGCCCAAAATCTCCTCAAGCCCCCCGAATATCAGAATTCCTTCCGTAGTTGTGTATGTGGCACTCAAGGCACAGCTCTTTACACAAGCGCTGAGGAAGAAACCATCTCAGAAGCAGGATGCTCCAAACTCCACCTCTACCTCTTGTACAGACCTGTATGGCTGGGGGCAAATGCCTTCATCTGCCTTTGTTTCTCCCTCTGCGGAATAACGACTCTCCCTGGGGCCATGGGATGCTCTTCACAGCCATCCCAGGTCTGACACCTCTTGGAGAGCAGGACAAAAACTCTCAGAGGTGTTCCCTCTCCCCTGAGTCTACATCATCAATTCTTCAGTACTTGCACCACTTGCCTCGGAAGCAAGGCAGACACAAGGAGAAGCAAGGAGGAGCAAAGACCATCACACATTTACAGGGACAACACTCCAAGTCTGCCCATTTCCAGTTCCACAACACAGTGTTTTGTAACACCTGGGTTTATATTGTTCAAGGACCAAGTTATTCAAAGTCTTGCTATTCAAACCAAAAGAAAAACCCCCACTGCATTAAAATAGATCCCTAGGATTAACTCTTCTTTTATTTCAATTTGGTAACCTGTCCTTTTCTGTGTGTTTTTCTCCACCCTACCTCTGTTCAGGGATCCAGTTTCACAGCTGACCCCACCCATACCCAAGACATCCCATTGCAACTAGTTAAAAGTAACCAACCTAGACAGGCATGAGTAAGGAACGTGTGAATCAGGAGAAGGAGGCAAAGGTTCCTACCCTCTTAACCAGGAGACAAACACTCAGAGAGACTGAAATCCATTCCCAGGAAAACCAGGAAAGCAGGAGAAGGGGAATTCACGTTCCTTTCTTAACAGGAGCTGGACAATGATGAAGAGAAACACAGGCCCTCTCCTTTCAGACAAGGGGTTTCCACACTCACCACCTGCCTTTCTGCGCTGGATAAGTGACACAGGACAAGCCAACTCCACTGCAGCAGAACGAGAGACTAGAGAAAGTGACCTGCATCAGTGCACTGCTGCTTGGCATGACTGGGATCTGCAAACCACCTTCACGCTGCCAGCTCCGGGTGCCAGAAACATGCAAGTATTCCCAACACCTCAGCATGCAGCCGGTCATCCACCACATTCACAGCTTTTAAGTGAAACCAGCGACAACAGAGAGGAGACCCTTCCCTTCCAAAACAGATGCCTGCAAATGTAGCCATTTCTCAGGAAAAGGACAGCACCTCAGGCAAGAAGGACGCAATGAGGTGCCTGACCGGGCCTGTGCTCCTGGTCAGCCCCAAGCCTGTCACCTGACTCTCACACTCCACACTCTGGCAAGCACAGAGCATTCATAGTGTCAGTTGACACAGCTCTGCTTACAAACACCAGCTCAGTACTCTGTGGCAGCCTGCTTAGCTGCAATGCTACAGAGGCAAAAAATAGCTACAGCAAGTAAAATATAGCACAAGGTTAAGGAATTAGGAGAATCAAGACAAACAAAACACTGTAAACCAAAGCAGTGCCAGAGACAAGCAGCACAACCTCACTGAGCACCTGCAACACCTTCCCTCTGAACCCAAGGTGAAACCTAGTCAGCAAGAAGGGAGACACCCATCAAAGAGCACACTTAGGGCTACAACCAACATCTACAGCTGGAAAGACATCGAAGTTCACACCATTAATGTGCTCACATAGTAAAACTTGCTCGTTCTTCACCGATGCAAAAGGGGACCTGTAACTGTGCTGCTCCCTAGAGACCAAGTCCCATCTCTAGGATTAACTCCAGTTCTCCACGCACACGACAACTCTATGAACCCTTCCACATGGGTAACATACTAGTTACAGACTGACAGCTCTGCTATTACACTAACAACAGCCCTGAGAAATACATGCCCTCTTTGCAGGATTACTGGTTTCTAATTTACACCTCTCTGAAAAGGAATTCCACTGCTTTTAGCTAACAATTTGTCTTTTCCATGCTGGCATGCAAAATACTGAGATTTAAAAAATAAAAAACCAAAACTTTCAGTTAAAGCAATTAAGCACACAAAATAATTAAGATCCTGCCCAGTTTCTCTTAAAACCAGGCCATGTCTCTCCCAGACAGAGCTAATATATCCTTGATTATTCTATGCTACCTTACTCTTTGAGGGTGTCCAGGAGTTTCCTAGTGCAACACACCTGCATGTACACCCTTTCTGACTACAGCAGCATTAGCATACTTTACCAAAACATGTTTGCAAGGAAAAAAGCAGGTAGGTGGCATATGCATAGGTTATATCTGTCCTTCGTCAAAATTTGGCAAAAGAAAGGAGGCTTGAGTTTGTGCATCATCTTACCACGATACTTCTACAAATCAAGTTCCTTCTTGTGTAACCATCTGATTCTTGGCCACTAGCCTGAAAACCTGGGCACACAAAAATTAAGTGGATAACACCCTTGAGAAAGAACATAACAATTGTGTGCAGTTCAGAGGTGTAACACGACCCGTCCATGTACACAGGATGCAGAAAGGAGTGTCCTCAGGGCATGCAAGGACTAGTAACTGGACAATCAAGAGCACTAGACCATGTGTCCTAGGAGATGAACTTGGTCTTAGCTGTACAATAGATGCCTTTGGCAGCCTACAGATGTTTCCCAATGTGTTCATTTCCCCGTCTGTGTCCCAGAGGCACGGGAGAGCTCTGGAGAGTACAGTGACTGCTGTCCCCAGGTGCCACCTCAGTGCTCAGCACACCAGCCATGCAAGCAACCAGACCGAACTAGAGCTTTCATTGTGTGCTCTACACTACATGAAAAGACACCCTTCCCTGCATATTGATGTAAGACCAGGATCAAATCCAAAGAGCCAAACTGTTTCCTGATTTGTTTTCCTTCTCATTACACAGCTACATCCTGCAACAGCCAAACAACGCTCTTGTTTCGAGTTGTGATCTACCTTCATTAGGCCCTAGAAACCCCAGGATGAACTGCAAGCCCTACAGCAAAGGCTCTCTATCTTTCATCACGCAGAGATCCAAGGCTGGTCCAGGATCCCTGCACCTGCCAATCTGCAGCTACACTTGACATAAGGCAGCCGTGCCTATTTTTGGGACTGCACAAGAGATCCATGTGTGTTGTATTATAGTTTCAGAAAAAAATCAGAAAGCACTGACGCTGCTTTCTGTTCCTTACACCTTCAACCTGAACAAACCATTTCTACTCTGATGTTAGCACACCAAAACTGAGACAGAGTAACAGGGTTGACCTTCACAGTCAGTCATGTGCAAACACAGAATCAGAAATGTTACACTCTGGAAAAAATCGCCAGGACCAATCCCAACTCAAATTCCACAAGTTGTCTTTCTAGACAGCCTTCCGGCTCATAATCCACCTGAACAACTGAACTAGATTATAACTGAAAATAAAACAGCAGCTACTGCAAAGAGCAGCAAGTCACACGACAAGCACTAAATTAATGAAGACAACCAATAATGAACACATCAGCCACACAGGAGACTGCCATGCCACAGTCACAACAGAAGTGACCCTGCGCCATGTGTATTCATAACACCTGCCATAAAGATAAGATGTCCCAGCGTACAGTTAAAAATCCAGTCTACACCACATGGAACCACTTGGAAGTACTAAAGTTCACTACCTCTCCAGAAGAAAACACAACCAACAAGCCATTCCTTGACAGGAGATAAAGCAGTGTCTGCTGTACATCAGCACCTTTCCGAACTGATTGCAGCTGCTGGAGCTGCATATCCTCACATAACTCACTCTAAAAACCTAAAAATGAAGGTACGAAAGGCTAATTGACGTGGAGCTACCAAAAGCAAAGAGAACCTTAGGCACATCACAAAGTTTGTCTATTTGGATTACTAACTGAACTGCTCTTTCACATGATGTAAAAATAAACCCCCAAACCATCACAGCAAAACTTCCAAGACCACCCTGATTACAGGAGTGATTTTGAAAAAGTTGGTACACCTCCTGTCTGAACAATAAGCCAATCCACCTTTATCACAGCTGTGATGTTGATCCTATTTTGAAGACTCCCCTTGCACCCTCAGACAACTAACTGAACAAAAATGTCCAGGAAAAGACACTTGCACTGAAAATTAAACAGCACAAAAACCTACAAACGCACAGCACAACATCTCACAACACAGGACCTGGATTCCTCTCCACTCAGGTGACAGTTTTCTTAGGCTTTGCCTGGAACTGTGTGAATTTAAGAGACAAACCAAATCATGTTGTCAAGTACTTGCAAAGACTGCACACTGCATTTAAGTAGGACAGTACAACTCACAAGAAGCTCATTCCCTCACTGTGTAGGAGACCAGAGGAATGACTGACTGGCTCAAAACAACCAGGTGGGAAGCTGGGGGCAACAGGGCGAGATCTGCATAGGCAGGACAGCCACTGCTCTCCCCTGGCCCTGGAGCCTTCGGGACTCAATAGTCCAGTCCAAAGTGGTGGGAGCCGATAGCATGACCAGCCCCCAGAATGGCCGGGACTGACCCTTGGGCGGCCCCAAAATGGCCGGCACGGACCCCTGGGCTCCTGAGAGCCCCAAAATGGCCAGCACTGACCCCTGGGCTCCTGAGAGCCCCAAAATGGCCGGCACTGACCCCTGGGCTCCTGAGAGCCCCAAAATGGGCAAAAGGGGTAAATGGGGAGAAAGACATTCCCCACCTGGGCATTAATGACCACTTTGATATTCAGTCTCCTGAGAATTTTGTTGTTTCTCTCACACAGCCCAGAGTGAATCAACCCACCTTCCCTTAAACCTGCCCAGTGGAACAGGGCTTTACTCTGAGAGGTTGCACTGTGGGGAACTGTAAAAGAAAGTGTCTATGACTTCCAATTTTATAAAGGGAACAGTCAAGTTTTTCACTTTTTCTCCCTACTGAGAGGCCCCTTTCCACAGAAAGCTGAGCTTTAATCATCATATTTAATCAATTAAGCAAACACTCTTGTGTTACACAAATATCAAATAACAAACTTACAAGGAACCACCACTTGAGTGGCTTTTCCCCCACCTCTCTAGTCCTAAATACAAGGTCACTTAAAAAAGCAACAGCTTCCCAAGCTAGAGCAGCAGAAGGCTCACCACTTTATCAGTCTGAATGATAAAAAATAAACCAGTATACCCACTATCACACAGCTTCTTTCCACATATACTGGGGCAAAGGAAAGAGATAAAGTCATAGCATGAGTAGTTGACCCTCTCCTATCCAGAGCTTCGTGACACTGAAGAGCTGCTTTCCATCCCCTCTGGTGGCAGCTGATCAGCTGTACTATGGCTGGACACAGCACTGCTTTACTTGGATAACATGCAACAGCACATGCCCCACCGTTCCATTAACCCATCCTGAATGAAAATGAAAAGCAGATGAGCACTGTCTTTGCCTGCCCACAAATGAGCTTCCAAAGGAAGCCAGTCAGGTTCAAGAGGGAAGCTGGGAAGTCAAGTCCACTGCACAGTGCACATGCAGTTTTTTTGAACATCTGCAACTGCTGCTGCTTTATCTGCACTCATTAAAAAACATACGCACACACTGAATTACAACACTCACCATAACCCCTTTGGTCTGCTTGTGGTACAAAGGCAACTTTAAACCTGGCAAGGTCTTTATTTAGTTAGTTTAAACATCTCAAGCCCTGACAGGCAATAAAGACAATATGACAAATTAGCATCTTCTAATGCCTGCTCTTACAAAACACAGAAAAAATAGTTTTACTGCAGTTCTTGAACCAAAAGGAGCTACTGAAGTCTAATCAAGGCAAACAATGAAGTAATACTAGTATCCCCATGTCAAGTCACAACTTTTTACCTCCTCCTTATTTAAGCCAAAAATGTTTTGGGAACTGGCTACTTTTCACTTTCCTTTTCACTCTTCACAACATGAACTGTTTTGCATTAACACTTGAGAACTACTAAAAAGCATATTTCATATTTGGCCATTTCCAGTTTGCTGCAATTTCTGAACTTCTGAGCTACTTTCTGAACTACTGGAGTTCCCCATGCACCATCTGTAACTTTCAAGAGAGAACCCTTCATATTTTGGTCACTTGAATTTTTTAAACTTCAGCTGCATTGCAGATACTCTTGTTCAACAAAAGGAGAGAAAAAGTCTTGACTCTCTATGACTCATTTATTCCATATAGTTCTACCATTCCCTCAAAATGTTTAAGAACTCATTTTTTACCTCTAATCTTAACCCAAATTAACTGCTTTTCCCCCTATCTCTGAGAAATAAACCTTAAAAACAAACACCTTCATCCAACATCATACTAACGACTGGATTATGGAGGCTAAGAGGTCATCACAGAATAGGTATGTTTAAAACAAAATAAACCACCCAACAGCCTCCCAGCCACAGCACTTCAACTTGATACCTTCTTTATTCCAAAGAACACTATTACTTTAGATAATATTATGCATATTTATTCAAAACAACTAGACTGTAATGCTTCATCTTCTGCCTTTAAAATACTGAAAGAAAATAATCTTGTGGAAGACTACAGAAAAAGCCCTTGTAATTCAACTTTGTATCCATGTGACAAAGCTACCAAAGATCCTGCACCCTAACAAAGTCCTCACAACTTGAGCCTTACAGCATCACTACTGACACCCCTCTGGTCAGGGGGAGCCTCAACCCTCTACAGAGCCAGGAGGGGCCTCCCTAAGGAGACTCAGAGCAAAATCTGGAAGGAGGATCGGGGTTATACAGTTTGAATCACAGACACATAATCCTATTAATCCCACACATAATCCTATTAATCCCAATAGCTTAAAAAAAAAAAGTACAATATAGCACACCACTGCTACGAGAACATCATGTATTGTTTATGAAATAGATCTGTTAAGTTCATTAGATTCATTAACTTAATGTGCCATTAGCACTTCATAGCACAAGCTATAACTTGGCTATGAACCTCTTAAATGGTATTTCATCAGCACTGATTAACAGGAACTACCTCACAGGTGTAATACCCTCAGTTAAACTGAGTTTCAGAAACTGAAAGAAAAAAAAAAAACCTTATGCAAAAAGGATAGGGGAAAAAAGTTATTTTTTTCTGTGCTCTCCCAAGAGGAGCATTACTAAACAGGGGATTTCTAGCATTCAGTGTTCATTACAGATAGCAATATGACTCATATAACAGCAGAAACATACAATTACTTACTATTAATGGTTACTGAGGCAAGGGATTGACGGTCAACAAGTAATTCCTAGACCAGAAGGTACCTTTTGCTCCCTAACCCGCCGTGGTTAGTCAGGAGCCCCTGAGCACCCCTTGGACACACCCTGTAAAGCCCATCTGTGAGCTGTAAGAGTATCAGCCCCCTGCTCCCCGAGGTGCCCGTGACCCAGCCATGCAGCCACCCCACCTGTTACTGCTCTCTGCTCCAGGCCTCTTTGGGTCCTCCCTGCTCAACAGCTCTGGTGTTGCCTTGGGGACTTTCTCCAAGATGCAGCAGACTTACACTGCCCCAACTCTTATCAGCTCTTGTCCCAAGCACCGACATTCAAGAGACCACATAACAGCTGTACAAAACTTTTATTTCACACTCAAAAGTAAAGAACATAATTTGCATGACACTCGAATGTTAAAATTTGGACTCCCTCCACCCCCAAGCCCTTAAGGACTACTAATTTCTTTCTGCCAGCTACAGAAAGAAAAAGTAACCTATAGTGACTCTTCAAACAGCACATTTTATGAAGACTTTTTAAGAATATGCTAAACTCAATCAAGCACTGTGCAATTTCTCTCCTTTTCACTACCTGTATGGGTTTTGTGTTAGCTCCTGAACTGGTTCAGGAGCCTTTTGTCATTACTTCCTTTAAAAGTCTCTATTCTGCTGACAAATTCCCGTCTGTCAGACCACAGTGACTCCACAGTGGTTCTCAGCACAGACCACTCCTGCTTCAGGCAAGCAGGTATGCAGCTGGCTGAGCCCGACATCACCTTCACAGCCCAAGTACAAACACTGCATTCTAAACACCAACCTCTAAATCTGCTATTCTGCAATAACCTCTTCAGGAGAGCAATAAACATACACGTGCTCCCTGTAAGTTCCCATTTTGAATAGCATTATCATCTGCATGCACTTGCTAAAATCTTCATCAAGAAACAGAGATACACAATCAAAGTTTGCTAGTACATTTACACATAAACTACTTGAGCAACACACAGACACAAAACCGAAAGAGGTGAATTATTTCCATCCCCAACATCCACAGCAGCGCGTTGTGACTATGAAGGATGCGGGTCTAACGCTGAGCTCAGTGGCCTGGGACGTGAATTTACACACTTTATACACCACACTGGGGGCAAAACGCCAGCCCGGCTGTTCAGGCGGTGACCCCCCATAACAGCGTTAGCAAAGCCGCAGTTTGACAGAGCCCGGCCAGTCCCAGGGCTCTGTAAACTCAGGACTGGGCTCTGTACACTCGCTGAGCCCTGCCCGCGGTCCGGCAAGGCGGAGTGCGAGTTCACCGCCCCGCACCCAGACCCCCCCAGCCCGGCACCCAGCCCGGGTCCCGGACCCGCACCCAGACCCCCCCCAGACCCCCGCCCCGCCCCGCAGCGCTCACCTTCGGCCAGCGGCTCCTCGGGGGTGACCTGGTACCGCCCCACGGGCAGCGCCCTGCCCAGGGCCACGCCGCCCGCCACCGCACCGCCGCCGCCGCCGCCGCTGGAGCCGCCGCCGCCGCTGCCCTCGCAGCGGGGCATGCGGGAGAACTTCTTCATGGCGAGGGGCCCGGCCCGGCCTCAGGCCCGGGGGGGGGGGGGGGTAAGGGGGGTAGAGCCCCGCTTCACATGCCGGCCGCGGGGCCCGCGTCCCGCTCGCGCGCCGCCGGCTGCCCCGGGGGAGGACGGGGGAGGAGGAGGACGGACGGGGGAGGCGGAGTGAGGAGGAGGACGGAGAAGGAAGAGGCGGAGGACGGAGAGGCGGCCGCGGCC
>JAWWEW010000131.1:466769-507788 GCA_035583185.1 Anabacerthia variegaticeps
GAGGGGACCGGGTGGGAATCGCTGAGGGGAAAATGGCGGGAAACCCTGAGGGGAAATGGCGGGAACACTGAGGGGGAAATGGCGGGAATCGGTGAGGGGAAAATGGCAGGAAACACTGAGAGGGAAATGGCGGGAATCAGGGGAAAATGGCGGGAAGTGGTGAGGGGGAAATGGCGGGAAACACTGAGGGGGAAATGGCGGGAATCGGTGAGGGGAAAATGGCGGGAAGTGGTGAGGGGGAAATGGCGGGAAACACCGAGGGGACCGCCCGCACTCTGCGCACACACACACCCCGCACACACACACCCCACAAACACACCCCCCCCACACACACCCCGCACGCCCCAGCCAAACCCCATCCAGCAGGGCTCTGCCTCGCCCCACAGGACCCTCCAAGCCATCCCACAGCGGGCGCTGCCTGCGGGAAGGAAGGAATCTGCGAGGAGAAGTAACCTGGCTTGGTAAGGATCGCGGAGGTGACAGTGGCTCTGCAGACCCCCCTCTGGGAAGAGGAATCCAAGGGAGGGCGTGTATCTCGCTCTCTGGAGGCTTTCCAAACCCAGCTGGGCACGCCGATGTGCCACCATAGCTGGGTGACCCTGCCTTGGCAGGGGGTTGGACTCCATGGTCTGCAGAGGTGCCTTCCAACCCTCACGACTGGGGGGTCCTGGCTGTGGAAAGCACTGATGGCAGCTGTGAATTGCCGTGGTGCATCTCCACACCTACACTGTGCAGAGGGTTCAAGGGAACCGGCAGAAAAGAAGGGGTAAGAAGGTGGGTCTGGGCAGGAAACCATCAGCTAAACATGAGATGTGCATTTCCCCACTGCAAAATGCAGTTTTCCCTATTGACACTGAAAGCAAACCTGGGAATTTTACCAACACAAACTTGTTTCCCCAGTGAAATCCTTGAGAAAATAGAAATGGTACTTGTGAAGCCATTTCTGTCCCTCAGGACACCCTGTGTCCCACGGTCCCTCTCTGAAGTTTGATGGGAAAGGCCAGAGCCACAGACGGAAAGGTGTGTCATTGAGAGCTGCCCCGTGGCCATCCTTGTCAGACAAGGCAATGCTTGTCACAGTTCCCTAGAAACAGCACTGGAGAAAAACCCTGCGCCTACAGATCATTTATCTCAAATTTCCCCTTCAGATTCACTTGCAGACTGAAGCTGAACATCATCCAAAAGTGCTGAGAGACGACAGACACTAAAAAGGTAACTTCACTCCAAGCCTGTCCTCCTTGGGGGTGCCCCCAGTGCGAATAAAACTGTGGTATTTGTGTGTTGGGCTTGTTTCTCCCTTACAAATGCAAGTGTACAGTAAAATCAAAACCGATACGGGACACTCTTGTCAGACTCTCCTGTGAAGAGATGGAGCTGCATTTTTGGCATTTACAATGGGAGTTTAACAACACAGCCTTTCCCACAGAACACCTAGTTTTTGGATGGATATCAGTTACAGCCACCCCTTTAGTAAGAACCCTGGAGGAGTCAGAAGTGTACATTTTTGGGAAGGTGTTCCAATAACCTAGGTAGTTTTGACTGAATCATATTGCTGCATTCTTAATGGGTAAGAAAATGCCAATATTTATTGAAGTGCCAACTTGTCACACCTCAAAGGCACTGATAAGTTGTTTGCATTAGCAGTCCCCTTTCTGTAGGCACTGCCATCCTTTCAGTAAAAGCAGATCAATTTTTCAGCAGCACAAAGAGATTAATTTGCAGTTTTCCTCTGGAGAGAAAGGTGTTTTGAGTGCAGATGAAAGGAACAGAGTCCTGTGAGAGGAATGGCATGGGCTGCAGTGCTGTGTTAATGACCGTGTTCCTACAGTGAGATATACCCGTGCTCCTTAGGTATTTAATGATATCTTTGAGAAGAAAATGCAGCTAGGCTATAAAACATATGAATTTGTTGCCACTGAGCGGTACAATTTTGCTGGTCCTCGGTGAAAATCATCTATTTGCTAAAAGCCACTGTGACTTTGAGAGCAGGACTGGCTTCCAGGTTACCCTGGTGAGCTTTTATTTGACTTTGGGGTCCCCATCCCCACCCATGTGTTTTCCTTCTTTTTAAAGTAAGAGGTTATGTTATCACGGGAGTTATTTATAGGCCGGACAAAACGAGCCCTCTTGTTATGCTGGGATTAACACTGCTAATCTCTGTCTTGGCATGCTGGAGGACACAGGGGTCACCTCCTGGGCATGGCTGGCAAAGAAGTGTAGCAGCAGTGGACCCTGAGCTGTGAGGGTGCAGGGGCTGCAGGGCTGGTGCTGGGCTGTCACTCCTTTCCAGGAGCCACGCTGCCACAGCCCATTCCACCTCAAAACTCGGTCCAAGTGGTCTTTTTCTCTGGGACACCAGCATGTCATGAAGAGATTTCACACTAGGGATTCCCTTTTATTTGAGTATAGGTCAAGGAAGTTCAACAATAAGAGACAATTTTGACTGCTCACTTAAAACATACAAGCCTAGCCCTCCAAGCAGGTAACAAGGGATAATTTTGAATGTGTGAATAGGCCCACTGTCTTTGATTTAATTCCTCACCTGAGCAGAACAACATTTTTACATTTCCAAAAGCTAAGTTTACTTTCCAGAAAGGAAGAGTTGTGAGTTGTCTTTCACTGCAGGTGTGAAAGCCAAAGTAAACTTTGTTCTCCCTTTTGGAAATGAAACCTCTCCTTTGGTTCAGGCAGAGCAAGGATGCTTCAGTCTCCTGCCTTCTGCACCTGGAATGTGTGTAGTAAAAGATCAGGAAGGTCTTTGCACTACCTGAAAAACAATCAGACAACAATTTTTAATACCTTGAAAGTACCCACAAGCACCATTGTTTTCTTGTTTATGTGGAACAGTAGATTGTCTGGGGAAGAATGCAGGGCCAAAGAGCAGAAGATCAGAAAGATGAACCCTCAGGTAAGGAGAGATCAGCTACAAAGGTGGAGGAAATGGGGGGTCGTAATGCAGAGGCTGCACTGAAGCCAGGGTATCAGTGATCCTTTGGAGGAGTGGGATATGATGGTCTGTACCCTGTTTTCTTTCTTAAACCTTCAGCTTGGTGAGTCATGAAACCATAGGCGGTACTGAGCTTTCATTATAAAAAAAAATAAAAGAGCAATTAAGGTCAGTTTCTGCTTTTTATGACAGTGCAGTCAACACTGAACTTTCCCTGCATGAAAACAGGAGAGACAATAAGAAAGACCCAGTCATGTGCTGTGTGTGTTTCCACTACAATATTGGAACATTTGGCTGCTTCCTTTTATTGCCTGGGGTCCAACATACTGACATGTTCTTCCTTTTCTAATGGTGGTGTAATGGCAGACCTAGATAGCATATAAATGGTTCCACTTACTCTATTCAGCACATAACACTCATCTGGAAGCTCCTTTCTCAGTTAGTGTCACAAAAGCAGGCCTGGAGGGGTTTTTAGTACAGCAGTGACTGCTTCTCACTGTCCAGACTGTGAGGGTCATTGCTGGTGTGGGGGTATCAGTGACTTTATTTCCCCACATATAAAACGAATGTAGGGATAAGCTACTCCATTGTAAAATACTTTGAAGTTTATGGAGGAAAGCTCTTGAAAAATGAAACACCAGATATTTCACTTGTGCTTGGAGTTGGAAACGTGGTGGTTTAATCCCCTTTAAGCTGCTGAATAGTTCAAATGCCTGTACCTTCATTACTGTTTCTCAAGCATTTCTCTCCTTACATCTCTCCCTGCTCACAACTCCTTCCTCTGTACAATACATAGATTGGTTTTACATCAATCCCGTGAGAATAAAACGACTTCCTGCAAAAAATGTTAAAAATCCCTTACAAAAAGTCATCATTAAGGCAAAATAGAAGTGGAGAACTTCCTTTGTGTGGGTGTTGTTTTGGAAATGTCTCTTGCTGCTTCTGGATAAACTCTCTGCCTCTTAATTACCCGAGTTTAGTTAGAAACAAAAGGGGAAAATGCACTTTTGTAGAAATATGCTATCTATGTATTAAAACTTTAAAAGGAATTGGTGACAGAGGCTCCAAGGTCAGCAATTACTGCAATACATTTTTTCCGTGCAGTTTGGGTATGTGAGGGTTATTTTCTATTTTGTAATAATTGATACAGCGTGAACCAAGCACTGCCAGAGAGTGGGTTGGATCAATAAGCTCTTTTAATTTTCCCCTCTTATCGCTTCATTGTTGCATGTTTGTTTTTCTTCTGGTCCCCTGGGAGCCGTGAGAAACATCACTTTACACTTTATTGAAAGAGCTCTACAGCCTTCCCATCTCAGAAAATGCTGTGTCTTAGTTCTGTACTGCTGACCCTGGTGGAGTCTGTTGTAGGCACGGTTACTGAAACCACACAAAATGTTTATGATGAGCTAAAAGCTAAGAAAACCCCAGGAGACAACTGGTTTGGGTTTGGTTTTGCATTTTTTCGGGGATGAAGTCATATCCCAGCTCCACATCTCAGAGGCAGGAGTAGTAATGAAAGGCTTTTTTGCTTTGCTTAATTATATACACAGAAGAGCAGAAAGAGCTTGGTATGTTGTGAAACGTGTTGGCATGGAAAATATGTTGACGTGGGGGGAATAAAAACCAAGGGGGAAGACTGAAATCCCTTGGAGCAGAGGGATGGCACAAACGAGGCAGAAAGCAAGTGCATCCTCTGCCGGCTCCCCCGGCTGGGAAGGTCTGAGCAGCGCCGGATACTTTGTGTTGACCTTGGGAACAGAGGCCAATTTTCATTCCTTTCGGTTTCTATCACTAACTCTAATCGGGGAAGACACAAAGGGAGCTGCGGAAAGCAACTGAGTTGCTGATTTCCGAGGTTAAAATGGAAACAAGGCGAGGAGCCAGCTGGTGAAAATACCGAAGGTGCAAACAGCTGACCTCAGCTTTGGTGACACCCAGCACAGCTCTCATTGACACTGAGGTCAAGAGTCTTGTAGTGCAACGTGGGATTCCGTCACTTGTACCACAGCCTCTGTTGGGACCAAGCAAAGTACAGATTCCTTGTTGAGATGACGACCCCGGGCCCATCCAAAACAGCAAGGGAAAGTGGGGAAACACAAAGGCAGATGTGTTTGTAAGGGTCCTTGCTAGAAATCCGAGAGGGAGGGATAGGAAAGAGGTGGTAACAGGCTCGGAATTGTTTGCATCTGACCTGGTAAATTGCTTTACATTAATAATGATCTGTTTCCTTTCTGGAACAGAACAGTCTCCTGTGTTTGTGCTGGTGACCAGGACTCTGGCTTTGTTTGACAGGGTAACATGTTCCTGCTCGCTTGGTGAGAGCATTTTTCAATCTGTATTGGGCCTTCTGTAGGTGAACTCTTCCCTGCCTTCCATTGTCCAGGTTCCTGGTTATTCCAGGCTTAGCAGGAGCCTAGCTGAGTTCATTCTCTCTTGGAAACAAAGCCTGTCTCGCCCTTTCTTTGTGATCCTAGAAATAGCTAAGGAGTTTCTTTGATAGAAATGAAATGTGCTCTGAGCAGCCTTTGGAAGGATGGCCACCTTCCCAACTCATTTAGTGAATAAGTCTTAGAGAGTTGCTCTCTTCCTTGGAAAGTTACCCATGTGACTAAAACACGTGGCCTTTCTCAGCAATTCTTAAGCCTTGGTACAGTGTTTCTAAAGGGCCTGCTTATAGTACACAGAGATCTGGCTGGTGGCACAGCATTCCCAATGCTGAAGGCTAAACTTTGTTACAAGAACACCGAAATGCCCGAAATCCAGCACTAATGCTGCTCTGCTGCCTCTACAACTGCTGTTGAGATTAAAAGCACAAAAGGTGAAGGTCAAGCACAAGTGGACAGCCTGAATGATATCTTAATTTAAGCAGCATACAAATTGAACTGTAGCATCCTTTGTTTAAGTACCTTTGAGAGGTAAATATATTGTGGTAAAAAAGAGTTTTATTTCAAATATTTTTCTTTTACCCTATTTGCAGAGATAGGTTTTACTCTTAAGAGTTGTTCTATAAAATGAGCAATGGCCTTTTTTCCCCCCGGTGTATTTTTTTAGTCCTGGAGAACTGCAAAAATATCCCTGGTCATTAGTGCTTATGCTAAAAATACTTACTTCTTTATATAGTCTTATAAGTTCCAAGGGAGGGGAAAAAAAATCCCTGGAGCTGAGAGCCTGGGAAGAGAGAACATCTTTTGGGTCACAAGTGAACAGCCCTTGTGCTGCTGCCCATTAAAGCACTGCAATGGTTTGAGTACACTGACTACAGATGTCATTGCTGGCCGGCCCCCACCTTTAAAAGTCCACCTATAAATACAGAGATGTTGCTTGGAAATTGCTGGATTCTGCAGACAGGTTGTCCCCAGGCACAAGCTGTTAGCTCAAAGTGCATTTCAAATACTGTGGAGGTATGAACTCTATAGTTTTCCTTTGTTTTGGTCAGAAAAATCACTAAGGCTTAGCTAAGAGTTGTTTAGCCAGTGGCATTTGCACCCAGGCTAGGGGAAGGGAAGGGCTTTGTCTGCCCCAGCACAGCTGAACATCCCACAGTGGGAAAGATGGAGGAAAGAGAATTGCTACAAGCTCCTGCCAGATCTAAGTAGGAACAGGAAAACTGTAGTAATTGTTCATGATTTTGCAGGAGCCTTTCCTGAAATGGGCTGTCCATCATCCCACGATGCAGAAAGGCGAAGGCAGAGCTATTGCATGTCCTAATAACTGTTGGCTCATGCCCTGCAGCCCAAGTGCATATTAAATAGGGTAGAGGAGTCTTTGGCAGACATGGGAGTAACTCTGGATAACAGAGGTGATTATTAGGGGGAGAACTGTGTTAATTTCCTTCAGTGGAAAGGCTGTTGAGTAAGAGAAGTTGATCACTGTTTCTCAGTGTTTACCACTAGGAAGACAAGAATAATTTGTCTTTTTTTGCAGGAGAGAAAATTAAAACTAGACAGTGGGAAAACCTTTCCTATAATTAGGGTAAGGAGTCAATAGAAGAAAACCCATTAAACACAGTACCCCCATCAAAGCAGTTGTGGAAGCTTCAAACCTCAGTGTTTTGCTGGACTCTTTTTAAAGGCTAAATAGACAAGTGTCTGTTCAGAAAAGATTGAAGATGAGTTGTAGGTACACAGAGAGGACCTGAGTAGGTTCCTGTGACCTCAGTATTTCTACATGTGCACTGAGGACAAGGAAACCCTTAACTCAGAGGGACTTAATGTGACGTGTAACAGAGATGATAAGAACTTAGGAATCAGTGGTTCCAGCTTGCAGTGTGCTGGCTGCTTTTATTTACTCTCCATGCTTGGTTGTAATGGGCCTAAACGTTTTTCAGGTTCCCTTTTTAAGTTGGCTAGGAAGTTGAAAGATGATTGAAACTATCTGACAAGCTTTCAAGACATACATTCTTTTCAGAGCATGCATTGGCTTTCCAATGCCAATAAAATTGTGTAATCAGTTTTAAAAAAACCCTTCCTTCATTTTTAACTTGTTTTTTTTCTCAGAACACAATTGCAGTAACAATTTCTCTGTAGGATCCTGGCCCATCACTTCCTTCTAGCCTTTATTAGTCTCTAGGAAATGCCTGCACCTAGTCATTACTGCTTAAACGGAGTGTCACAAATAATAGTAATGCTTTTAGTCTTTACAAAGGGCAATGAATTCAGACTTGCAGTGTCCTTGAGAGTAGATGAGTAAAAGCAATGCAACGAGCCATGAACAAAACCTGGGCACTGCCCGTGTAAACATGGTTCTGACAAGAGCAGAAAGAACCAAAAAGGGATGAGTATGTGAGGGCAGCCCAGGGGGGCACCGTGCCAGTCCAGGTCTGCCAGGGGTGGCTGGCAGGGCTGGGAGTGTGTCACACATCAGCTGCTGCCTGGGGCATTTGCACTGCCTGTAGAGATGGGGTTGGGGGTTCACATTCACTCCAGCGTGGCAGGACCCGTTCCCATGTGAGCTTAATTAAATCACTGCGGTGTGCACACTGCTCAAGCAGTTTCTGAACTGATTTAATTAAATCAATCAGGGCAGAGTCTGTGTTCAAACTCCTGCTCAAGTACTTTGTGATCAAAGGGATCACTTCTGCCTGTTCCCCGGGAGCTGTGGGTATACACAGAGTGTAGCAGGGCATTCGTGTTTATTTGTTGCTCTCCTGCCCTGTATCAGACTCATGTTTAGAAGGTGAATCAGCCAAGTGCCACATCCAAACCCAAGGCAGCCTTATGAGTAGCTCCTGTCTGCTGGCATTGCTGTATGATAGCCCAGGAAAAGGCTATGTGAGGGAGTACAGTAAGGATTGGACTGGGCAGTGTTGATAAGGCCATGACCCTAGTGTTGGCCTATAGAACAATGAATAAGATAAAATTGCTTATTTAGTATGCTCTGTGTTTGTATGCCAAAAAATAATTAATTAAACCCAAAAGCAGGTAGTTTAAACTGCTTCTGGAAAAAGATATAATTATACAACAGCAGATAGACATGAGTATGTGTACATATTATGTATGTAAATAACAGTGGACTAACCTGTAGAACCCTTTGCCACTATGGTTATGGAGATTAATAGCTCAGGTACATGCAAATGAGCCATCTGTTCTGATAACAAGAAGACTCACAATTACCTCAAGCAGCTTGATTAATTATTCCATCACTAGTGAGCACTATTAACTTTAGTGCTTTGTTCCAGGTGATAGAAAAAGTGTTTCCATTACTTTTATATCTGTTGTTGACTTTCTCCTTTTTAGCATCTGGAGTGGTTCACTTTCAAAGTCTGGATGAGTCAGTGTCAGTTACCAAATTATACTTCTTGTGGGAATATGTCCTAATATCATTGTATAAATATCCTGATTTACCTAAACAGCTCATCTGTCTGCAGAACACAGATCTGCCTGTGCTGGAATTTTTAAGCAGTGTTAAGATGTAAACATTTTCTTTAAAAAATAGCCCATTTATTTAAAAGCAAAACCTATTGGGGGGATTTATCTTCTGTCAAGGGAAATGGTGTTGTTGTTTTCTTAGCTTTCTCAGTTTGAGAAATAAGAAAAATTGTCCTAGTTTTTCTTCATTTAGTTTGAATTCGTTGATTCAGTGAGTGTCATTTCCAGAAGCATTTTCAAGCCTCACTGTCATTATGAAGCCAGAGACTTTTCAGTTAATAACTCTGGAGTTATCTGGAAATAAAAAACATAGGCTGAGACCTGGGAAAGCAGAGCCTTCCTGCATTTCCCCCTTCTTGTCTCTGTCACCACGGGGTGCTTACTGAGAGTCGCATCCATGCTTAAATATATCCCTTTCTAATGTATATTCAGCATGGAATACAGAACTCCTTAGATAAGGTGCCAAAATCTCCAGCTGGGCTTCTGCCAGCCTTCACTGTTTCTGGGAGGATGCTGATTCCAGGTGTGAACACTGTGCTTTATCCACGGACTGCCTGGAGTCCTGCAGGATGCAGAGCCCAGGGGGTCCTAGCACAGGCTTGCTCTGGAGGCACCCGTGGGTACCAGCAAGTGTCTGCCACACTGTGAGGAGCTTCTTGGAACAACTGCATGGCTGAGGACACAGCTTCGTGCTGGGACCTCTGGGGAGTGTCTAGAAATGGCACCCGGGCCTTTATTCTTGCACAGCCCCTTTAGGAAGCCTAAATGATGAAAGTGAGGTGTCACCTACACTTTAAATATTCATACAGAGGTTTGCAAGTTGCCTCTTTTTGCAGAGGGGAAGAGATGAGTTCTTTCTTTTAGTGCTGTGTAACTCCTGTATAATGGAAAATGAGATGTGAGGAGCTAAGTTGCCATTTGTGCAACTCATCTCTTTGAGAAAGGGGAGAACAAGTCATGACCGTGAATATTTCCATATCCATGGGAACACCTGTGAATGCTTGGGGCAGAAGTCACAAGCAGCACCCTCTAAACCCCTGCCTGACCGAAAACAGTCGAGGCCAGCTAACTGAAGCCCAGCTTTTCCTTCTCTCTGCAACTGTGTCTGGAGTTCAGAGCTGCATTCTGTCACCAAGTGGCATCACTGCTCATCTGAAATGAGGTTCAGTGGCACAGCGTGCCGAGGAACGAGCCCGTAAATGAGGTTTGGGCAGTCAGAAGGTGTGTCTGCTCTCCAGAGCAGAGGTGTGAGGGGCAGCAGCCTGTTCAGCAGGACAGCCTCCAGGATACCCTGCTCTGAGGGGGGCACCAGGCTTCTGCTGAGAGGGGCAGCACAGCTCTGCCCCAGCCTGCTTGGTCGCTGCACGTGCAGCAGCAGTGAAAGCAGGATCCAAACGTGCCTGTCACTGAGGAAGTACATAAAGAGCAGCTCGATGCTCTTTGAAGTGCAGAACACACAGCATATCTAAGAGTGTTGAATACATTGCCCAGCATATTCTAGAGGAGAAACAATATGTCACGTTATTAAAGAAAAGAACAGGCTTAAGATGGCACGCTCAACTTGCCATTTTCATTTCTTAGGCTTTCCCTCTCCAGGTGGCATATTTAATGATATTATTGTTGCAAGACCCAGTGAGAATGTCACTGGTGACTATTGTCATTCCCAGAGAAAATATTGGCAGTGAGTCAATTCTCTTTTTTTTTGTTTTTGGCTTTTTGGGAGATGTTGAGCTTGAGCCATCCTTAGCCTGAAACTCCATGACTTTTATTCTATCACTTAGCTCAACAATAGCTTGTCTAAGTGTCTGCTTTTAATTGATAGAAAGTTAAAAGGAGATCTCAAGTCTGCATAAGGCAGGCAAATGTGCAACATTATTTTAAGACAGAAATGACTACTTGACCTCCTGTGAACCATTTCTACTTTGAACAAAGAAGATTGATGTCTCTGGTGTCTCTCTCCGCCAGCATCAACGCACAAGCTCGCCTCTGTTAGGCTGGTTTTTGTTTCCATGACTGCTATCCTAGTAACAAGCAAAGCTCCCTTTGCCCAGCCAGGCTTACAATGATTAAACCAGACAGCACATCTCAAACTTCTCTTCTTCCACTGCCTGCTCCAGTGGAGAATTAAGCCATGTTCACAAATATAATTTCAGCCATTTTTTGGATCCTCATGCACCATGTTAGGCAACTACAGGAAAGAAAAAGGCACAAACAATAAAACAAAAGTACAAAGAACAGCTTAATACTTCAGTAAGCAATATAAACAGCTGTCTTGGTTTATCCTTCCCACAAGACAGTGTTTTCTTCATTCCCCAGCAGACATCTCTTCCAAAAAGAAAGGTCAACCTTTGTTAGTGCCTACCAATTGGGCAGAGCTGGATAAAGTTGGAGAAGATTTCATTTTCTTCACTTGTTTCTCATTTAAATCATAAGGCTTTATTTGCCTTTCATGCTACTGTGAGGTTTCTGTTTACATAAATTTATGTTTTCAATTTGCAGACATAAATTTTGTACAGACACTAAGTATATGGAGACTCTCTACTGTTTGGAGGCTGAAGGAGTCTGGTCTCTTCAAAAACAGTTTTTATCCACAATGCAAATGGCAGGGGAAATACCAGACATCCATAAACACTGAGGTTGAAAAAATTAGGTGCTCTTTCTTGTTATTCCCCAGATGTAGGAAGTACAAAATGCTCTGGTTTCCACAAATATTGCATTAGCTCTAAGTCATTCAAATAGGTGTTCCTTTACAAGCTGACTCTAATGAAGTGCACTCACTGCCCACCGTGCCACAGAGCAGCATGAGGCTGTACAACACAGCTGTGGATGTTGCACCAGCAGCACACCTACCTGGCTGTTTCCAGATTTGCTGCTAACACAGGAATGCTGCTCTGGCTGTGACTCTTGGGGCACGTCTCTGTGCCTGCCTTGTCAGTGACCTGGGCCTGGGCAAGCAGCACTGGGGTGCACTCCTGAGGCACTGCCTGCTGCTGCAAGCCTGGACATGGTCCCCTCTGGCCAGGCTGGGAGCAGAGGCAGCCACAGCACTGCCAGGCACGCCCGCAGAGGGGTAAGGCAAAGATGCTCATTGTCACGTCGTTCTTCTTCAAGAAGTCGACAGTGCAGCAATAGCAGGTTTCACTCTAACCCTCGAGCCTGTGGCCAGCCACTGTGGCCAGATCACACGGGGCCAGCTGCCTCTGGAAGACCCCACAGCACTGAATGCACAAGCTTCCAGCAGGGCACATACAGAGGGATGTGGCTCGATCCTGCACTGAGGTGCTCCAGAAGAACAAACCTCTCTAGGTTAGTCTGTCACTCCCAGTGAGCTCTGGTGCCCCACTTGGTGGTGGTGCCTCTGTTGCTTCAGAAACCTCCCGTGAGGAAGGTGGTGTGTGTGCTGCACCACAGGATCCCAGAAATTATTAAGGAGTGAGTTTAGTCAGCCATCACGGAGCTCTCTAAATAGATACTTAGATACTTCCCAAAATAACTGGATTTCAAAGGCCTGAAAACAAATGCACACATGGAAGTTGTTTATTCCCAAAGAGATGAACCAAACTGTTCTCTGCACTCAAAAGTCCTGTCCAAAACTGGGTACCTTCCATGCTGGTTTTCACCAAAACACTTTTGATTTATTTTAAGTGGCATGTCTCTTGATGCTCATCTACCTCAGAGCCAGCAAGAGTACCAGTGTCCCATATGAGACAGCATCATGGGATGTTTTATATGCTGTGACAAGCAATATCTTCTGTAATATTTTGGTTCTACATTTCCTGAGCTATTTAATTTCAGCTTTTTTAAAATGGAGTGTCCTGTAAAAGGAAACTGCATTAGAGGGAAGGCAATAAATGCTTCATTCAGTGTGCTTGGCCAAAATAGCTCACAGAATCCTGCAATGAAAAGACCCTTGTCCATAACAACACAGACACAATTACAAGCACAGGCAGGATGGTTTTGCCTAGAAGGGAGAAGTGCCCTGTAGCGCTGAGGAGGAGGAGGAGGAGGGTGAAATCTCTCAATGGTAGGGCAAGCAGTGTGGTCATAATTTGGATACTTTAAATGGGGAGTGGGGAGGAGATGGGAGGTCAGAAGTGCATAAAGGCAACAGCAGAGTGAACCTCCCATCTTCCTAAGGAAACCACTTCCTTCTGCTCCCTTCCTGTCTCCCTCAGGAGAATATTTAGGATAACTCATCACAGAAGCATTCCAAGGAGAAAACCCCATCAATTATCGCTGCCTCCTCCTCCATTGTTCTTCGTCAGCTCTGCCTTCTTGAATGTTATAGCTCTTGATCCAGCCCTTTCCTAGGTCATCCTTCTCTTCAGTTGTTTGCATGTTATTGTTCTTCCTTGGCTCTCTCCTAGATTTTGCACTTTACCTTCTGCTTCAACCCCTTTGTCTTGACTGTCCCTTTTGCTTCTTTGGTCTTGATCTGCACTTCCCCTTTAACTCCTTGTAACTCCTCTCTCCTGGGGGATTCATTTTGCAGATACCAGCAGCAGAAGCAAGCTGAGGTGCACCTTAGAAGCCAAAGACAGAAGATGTGGACAATGATTTTTCAAGGTATCAGATCCAACAGCAGTGCTAAGGGGAATTTTACAAAGACTTTCTCTGGTAAGAGGAGTCAGTCTAGCCTTTCTGTATTTGCCATGGGTTAATAACTCCCTAGGCCAATTAAAATTATCCCACAAGGTTCAAATCACCATGAACACCATGTTGCAGAACTGCAGCAGCACTACAGACCTCACAAGGGGAGGTTGACTGAGGCTCAGCACTTCATCACGTTCACTTCTTGCTTCCCTCAAAGTAACTCAGAATTTGGTCTCGTCCAGGGCCAAAGAAGCAGCAGTCATGAGTAAAACAAACATTTTATTCTGATAATTAAGCTACCAAAAGAGTGAGTCTTTTGGTAGGGTTATAAATGCAGAGTAGCTGTCAAATGTAGGGAATGCTGCTGTGCACGTCTACAGTGCAGTAACTGTTCCTGAAAGGTTCTTTCATATGTCACAGCATTTCTGTTCCTTCAGGGAGTGCTTTCAGTTCCTCCCTTGATCACAAGTTCTCTGACAGGACTGCATTGGGGAAAAAAATTATTTGCAAGCTCTTTTCAGGCCATACTCTTTTCATGCTCACAAGCCCTAGACTTCTATTCCGTGAAAAACACTGGCTGCAGGGGCAGCACTTACATATTCCCCACTTTGTACACAGGAAGTTTAGGGCAGAGAAGTGCAGAGTGCAGTGAACCATGCGTGGGACTCACAGGAGGAGGTGCAGGTAGGGTGCTCTTCCTGCTTCTGCAGTGACGTGAGGCTGACAAGTCAGTGATCCCCTGCCTGTGCTGGAAAAAAAACCATTTTATGCCTCAGTTTCCTTCACCACAGTGAGATCTGCACGTACAAAGAAGGGTCGTGTGGTTTTGGTGGGAGTGAATGATTATCTCCCCTCTCTGGCCATGGGAACAGAATCTTTGCAGGCAGTTTGGTCTCATTGTCCTGTGCTCTTTGAGAGCAGGAGGATGTGATTTGTTCCAAGGCAGAGTGTTCTCTGAAGAGGCTGCTGCCTGCTCTCCAGATGGGCTTTGCATTATCTCCCCATACTGTTAGGGTACACTTGCGCAGCACTGCCAGCAACAGGAAGTTGCTAATGTGCTCGCTCGCATGTTTTGAGATGCCTTAAGGTGAGCTGCCAGATTTTCAAATAGAGGTTTGTCTGTTCAGCAAGCCAAACTTCTCTTAAAGAAAACATACTCTCTTTTCTCTGGTCTGTGATACCACTCATTGGCCCTTCTGGCACAGAAGTGATGTTCTAGTCACACTGCAGAGTAAGAGAAAACAGTTTTTGCTTTTTTCCCTGAAAGGGGCACCCAGTGAAACAAACAGCTGCTTGAATTACAGCCTCATATTGGGCGCACTTTACGTAAAAAAACTTGAGTCTGCTGCTCTTGCCATCAGCTTCCAGATAACAGTGACATGTGGCAATGCCAGCAGCACCCACTGACCTTGTTTTCAAATGGAAGGTTGTTGTGGCACATGCCAGCATTATGTCTTACACCCCTGTCTAGATGTGGCCAGAATTACTCTCAGCCTGTACTGACACTGTTATGGGAACACAGATAAATCTGTAATACAGTGTTGCAACCCACTCAGCACAGTGCAGAGGAATTTCTTTAACCTGGACTCACAAAGGGCCCAGCCAACAGAAGCACATTACCATCTTGGCCTACTAATACAAAGAAGAATTATTTTTGCCTTCACATGTCAAAATGAAAAATGTGCAGCCTAGTTAGTATTTTCATACTGTAAATAAAAAATTGCTCAGGACTGGGAAAAAACCCAGAGTTTCTTGATGCTGGGGATGAGCAAAACAGGTATCCACTGGAAAGCAGAGCTGGGCTGTTCCTGGCCCGGCTTTGTGTTGCACCAGTGCCCATCTGCTCGACAAAGTGACCATGGCCACACAGCCCAGCCCTTAGCAAAGGCCACAGCACCTCAGAACAAACTCCAAACGTGGCTCAGGGCCCTTCAGGGCACACAAACAGGGAACATTTTGTGTGCTCCTCTGTCTAACTATGTCATACAGCATTCTCATCAGGGTTCACCCACATTGCTGAACTCTGGCCAGAAAAATGACATGAAGCCCCAAAAGTCAAGAGCTGCTTTAAGACCATTCACTAATGTTTGATATATTTAATCTAACATACACGACGTATTTGAATGAAAAAATTTGGTGATGCTTTAATTTGTCCTGAATTGCCTCTGGGGTTTTTACTTTCCTCTGGTACTCCTTTACTGGTGTGTGTATATAAACACACACGTGTGTATAAACACACAACGGAAAGTTACATTTCTTACATAACAAGGTGAGCACCAAAGCCGAAACTAACCCATGCTGCAGCCCAGACAGGCTGTAAATCTCGGAGCAGGGAGTGCTGCTCTCCTGTTCCCGAGACACAGCACTGCCTGCTCTGCTGTTTGTTCCCCGAGTGACACTGGGAACGATCCCTGTGTGACTGCCTCTGTGCAAAGTGAAAGCAATCTGTGTCTCTGGAGTCCCATTAACTGGCTGCAGTGGGAGTTGTGCTTGACAAGGAGTCGAGTAAGTGTAGGTTCCTTCCCTGTGTCAGCCTGTATGAGGTGACTTGTGTTGCACAGGTGTTGCTCTGAGTCACCAGCTGCTCAGAACAGCTCTTTGGAAACCCCGGAGTTCCCCTTTAAGGCCTGCTGAGATGTGTGTCATTCAGCAGCTCGTTTGACTTCCTCAGCATTTTCTCACTTCCGCGCTGGGCGTCCTGGCAGCCATGACCAGAGGGTTTCCAAAGAGCCCTTCTGAGCACAGCAAAGTTGTCAGCACCCAGCCTGATCTCACACCAGCAGCGAGCCAGCAAAGCAGCACTGACTCAAGAGCTGCTCTGGGTTGCTGCTGAGGTAGAAGGGGGGGAAAGAGCATCCAATCTCATTCACTGCTGAGGTAGAAGGGGGGGAAAGAGCATCCAAACTCATTCGCAGAAAGTGCAGAACAGCATTCTGCAAATTGCTGAATTGTATTGCTTTTTAAGACAGGGGAATGGGATTGCTGTCAAGGGAATGGGATTGCATTAGCCACACTGTCAGTGTCCCCACTGGAAACCTGGAGAGGCCCTCAGTGACCAGGGAGTCACACCAGCAGGGTAGGGAGCACACACCTTAAAAAACCCAAGCCAATCCAGGAAAGCTTTCCAAAGGGTGCTGGATTTTTGTTTTCTCCTGTACCCCCTCCCAGCCAGTGAAGCAGTAGATGTTTCTGCATCCTGCAGAACTGGTGTTTCACTTGTGCTGGAGCACGCAGTGCAGGAGCTCAGTTATTTGCTCCTGCAGTTCTGCTCTCAGTTTCAGAGGAGCTGTGCCTGCTTTACACCAGTCCAAACGAGAAGAGAATCAGACATTCCATCTTCAGGGCTTTTGTTCCAAAGATAAATGGCTGTGTTTTGCAGCTTTCCCCGTGGCTTATTCCAGAGATCTGCTGCCAATTCAGACTGGCTCAGTGTCAAGCCTTGACACACAGCAAACCCAGTTGAAAAATAGCAACGCTCCGTCTGATCGGCTAATTTGGAAGTTCTGTGCACCCAGAGCTGTAACACTGGGGAAGGCAGCACAGCCACAGAGCTTTGAGAAACCTGCTTCTGTTAGAATGCTGTGCAAAAGTTTGCTCTGTGCATTTTGGACAGGAAGCAGATGACTCGAGAAGCTTAAACACTGGGAGAAGGGGGAGGGAGAAAAGAAACAGCTCATTCCTATAGAACATATGCAAATGTAAACGTGGGGCCAAGCAGGACACATCAGAGTGGAAGGTTTGGACAGGACATAAACTGAAGGTCAGCTAGAGCAGTGCTGCAAAGACAAACTGATGGCATGCAACTAAAGTCTGTTTTGTAAAGAATGGTCCTGTTGCAGAGGTTGATCCCCTGCAAGGATTCACAATTGTTTTATAACTTTTCACAAGAAGAAAAACATTTACTTCCTGCCTTAGCTTAAAGACACTGAAAGACATAGGGCCAGATTCATTTCCTTGGAGGCTTTTCTAGTGATCTGTCAGAAAGAAACATCTCCATAAGAACTTCATACATTTCACCTTCATCAGTAATCAAGTCCACACTGGTGAAAATAAAAGCATTAAAAAGAACCAGACACCATTACCATGGGGAAATTTTATTTTACATCAAGTCCAGAGCGGGCAATCAAGTTCACATCTTGAAGCAGTTTGCACATGGTGTACTGTTTTGGAAACTAGTTCTAGGTGAAAGCAACTTACTTTATCCAAAACAACTCCTAGAACTACAACATGGGGGAGGCAAGGCAGTTCAGTGCCAGTCAGGAACACACGAGCTGTTCATGTCATGTTGTTACCTGCACAACTTGTTAAAAAACCTGTGCAGGCCACGGGCTTCAGCTTCAGTCTCACACCTGCCTCCAAACAAAATAATTTCCTAGGTTCTCTCTGCAACCTCCAGTGGAAGTTTCACCTGCACAGGGAGTCCATATAGGATGTTTATTTCTGTTTCTTTGCTGTGGGTGTCCTGAAGTGAATAATAAAGAGGAGAGTCTCCTGCTTCCCTACTGCTCCTGGAGCTGCAGTCAAACACAGGAACAGGGGTGAGACTGTTGTCATCTCCCATTGTCTAGGAATGGCTTGTGGTGCTGTTACTCACTCTGTGCAGAATATTATTCCACTGTCAGCTCACCTGTGAAAGATGCTAATTAATTCAGAAAGGGGTTTTTTTCTGTTCAGGATGTGTGTGAGCAAACCTAGCTGAAACTTCAGCTTCCACATTTCAAACCTGACAGTCAAAAAACCCAAAAGACATTCTCTGTTTTGTCAGCTGCTGGGGTTTGCTGGAGGGAGACACACTGGGAACTGCTCAGCACTGATTCCTCATGAGGGGTGTGTGTCCCCCTGGTTTTAAAAACAGTCTCTGTTAGGATGAGGACTGCATTTCAAATCTTCTAACGTAGCTGCCTGGCTAAAACAGGCTTTTTGAGAAGCTATTCAGTAAAGCACAGTGTGAAACTCCCACTGTGGATAAAGAACATGATAGGGTCTGAGGCTTGTTTTGACCACCCCAGCTGCCCGTCAGCATGGAAATGGCATCAAAATCCTTCTCTTCCAGGGACATCTGGAAGCAACTGTGGGAAAGTGAGGAGCAATGTCACAGAGCAGTAACTCAACTCTGAGCCCAGCCTCAGCCAAGTAATTTAGGATGCTCAAGTGTTCCCAGGGGATGGACAGCATTTTCTGCACTCGTGGCTGTTGTAGAGCAGAAATGTTACAACCAACAGATGGTTAAATTTACCATACTCTGGTGACTTCTTTAGCAAGTGTTATGTAAGCACTTCAGGAGAGACCTCATTTCACTACAAGTGACTGGCATGGGGCTCTACTTCACCAGTCACATAAGGTCTTCTTCCTCATGGACTGCCTGCTGGGAGAGAGAAACTCGTTCTGAGAGAAGCCTGAGACACTGGCTAAGAAAAACTCCAAGGATTCTGTGATATGCTGAACCCATTACTCAGCAGCCACGGAAGGAAACTGGTCTCAGAACCAGCAGCTGAGAAATGCTGCTAAGTGACATCTTGTCCTTTAGTTTGGGCAGTCATGCAGTGGTTTTGTTTCAGGCTTGGGAGGAACAGTGGTACTGGTATGACAGTCCAGTAAGGAGTGCATCAACATCTGCACTAAGGTGCATCCCTAGAGAAGGCAGAGCTGGCTGCTCTGCTGCACTGCAGTGGAACAGCCCACTGTAACAGAGAGCTCATACCTCCATTGCACAACAGCATTTCCAACCAGTACCTTTTCCTCCCCCAAAATGCTGCTGTAAGGTTTGGTTGGGATATGATCAGCTTAGAGAGCCGCAATTCCCCAAACAGCTGTTTTCCTTCTGCTGCACCTCAGGAAAATCCTGACAGGTCAGAGTCTGGAGGCACGTGAGGGTCAGTCAGCACAGCCCTGCCTGGAAAGCTGCACTGAATCATATCCTGGGAGCCCCACAGGGAGGGTACAAATGAGTGAGGACAGGGCAGCATTCCCTTTCCAGCCCAGGCTTGGCTGTCTCTCATTCTAAACAAGCAAAAGGTATCTGGGAAAATATTCTAAACGTTGTGAAGAAACTGCTAGAAGACTCTAGTTATTAATAATTCACTGTCTAGATGGAAAAATGTGTTTTGCAAGTTTCCAGAGAGGTATTTTCCTACCTCAGTTCTGTCAAATATTTCCACAGCAATTTGGTGATACTTTTAATGGGGGAAAAGAGGATTAGAGATTGTGCCTCTAAAACCTCATAGATATCATGCCCCTGACACCAGACACTGGACAGGTGGCCTGCTTGTACTACAGAAGAATAGAAGTGGATTTAAGTGTGACTCCCAAACACGAATAGAGGATCCAGGAGGTGTGAAGTAACCCATTCCATTCCATTCCATTCCATATCTGCAGGAATGGATGTTTGAGTCACATACTTCGCTTCAGAACGAGGTGTGGACAGAGAGGAGGTCAGTGAGAACCATCAGATGTCTGGAAACCACATGGCTTGTGAGTAAACATGAAGTGGCAGGAGTGGTTTAGCCCAGAAATGAGAAGACAGAGTTGGTGGGTAGCCTATTCTGGATAAAAATTGCAAATGAGAAGGGGACAGTCTGTGCAGCCGTGTTCCCTTTAATGAGGGCAGATAAAGGGGTGTCTAAATTATACCAAAAGAAATATAGGTTAAATGTCATGGGCAAATTTTGTAGCTGCAAGGATAATTAAGCACTGAATGAGTGGCCTGGGGAGGTGGTGATGTTTGCAGCACAGTGAGGTCTGCAGAACAGACTGGACAAACAGGTGTAGTTAATCCTGCTCTGGGGTAGGAGAACAAACAGGATGAGATTCTGAGGTTCCCTTGGGACTTACCTTGTAGTCTAGAGAAAACACGGGAAATGGTGAGCAGCTTCAATTCCTCCTTTCTTCTACAAGTGAAAACAAGGGTGCAAGACTGTTTTCAGAAAATAGTGCTTAGCCAGCCCCATATTTACCCTTTATATGTCCAGTCCAACCTCTCCCTCCCTCCTCCTTTCCCATAGTTCAAGAGCGAGGATATTAGCTTTGGGTTATTTTGCACTGTTCAGGCAGTCCCTTTTCCTCGTGCTCTCCAACTCCTTCCCTGTGGGTTGGATTACTTTGTCACCACCCCATTTATCCTGCAAGCAGCAGCTACTGTTGGAGGGCCTGACAGGTTACATGCCTTGAGCAATCATTGGCAACTTGCTTGGGTTTGCAGTTTACTGCTTCTGTGCCAGACCGGAGTGAAGCCTTGTGTGCCTTACCTTTGAAATATTACCTGTCCACTGACATTAGTTCACATAATATAGGTGCAACCTGCTCCACATTGTGTGGCTCAGCCAGAGCCTAGTCCAGCAATGCTACCAGGAGTACTCGCTGTCCTCCCACTCCCACCTGGACCAACCAGGTCAAGTGCACACAGCATTTTGCCAGGGCTGAAAACCAGACTATTATCCTGGCTCAGCCCAAGGATAGGTTCCTCTTTGCTAAGGGAGTCTCACTGAGAATCCAGTGGTGGTTTCCAGTGTTCCCGTTCCTGCCCTGGAAGTTGGCCCTGCTCAGCATTCTGTGCTCCGGCTGTGTCCAGTGCCTGTAACAGCCGTAGGGGCAGCTGCGACCAGCCCAGGGGGAGGCACACAGGACAAAATGGGTGCATGTTCCAACAGCTGCTTTCCAAACAGCCTTCAGGAGCTCAGTGCACAGCGAGCACTTTGTGCCCAGCCAGAGACAGCCCTCCTTCAGCCAGGCTGCCTGACAAAACAAAAATCATCCCTTGTCCGCACAGCCCAACTGTTCCATAACAGCTGGTGCTGCAGCAAAACCCCCTCCCTCCCCCTGGTAACAAACCCCCTGGCAGTGACCCAAGGTGTAGCACTGCTGCTCAGCCCCTGGGGCCTGTTTGGCCGAGGCCTTCCCACCCATTTCGGGATGGGGGAAGCTAACCAGCTGCAGTCATCTCTGATATCAGAGAGGACTATCATCTCAGATATCCAGGTTAGCCGTGATTCCTTACTGATGGGGTGTTTCTGTTCATGCCTCGATTCACAGGGTGAGGATTATGGTAACTTGCAGCTAAAGCTCGTGCCAGTTGTGCCTGGATCTGCCCCTACAAAATCTGGGAGTTTGTCTTGAAACTAGCTTTGGTGATGGACTGTCAGTGACCAGCCATTCAAATAGCCCAGTCCCACAGGGTAGTGCTGCTTCCTGCAGCCTCTCACTTGTCATGTTGGTCCCCTGAAGGTCCCATGTCCAGGGGCATTCATCCTCCAGGAATATCTGTTTAAGGTGTCCCTGTAATCAGGTATATAATAGTGTATAATCTCTGAGGCAGACACCACACTCCACATGCAAAGAAAGCACTTGCATTTACAATGTGAAGCCTGCAAGACAAGTTTTCCTTTAACCTACCACCTGATAAGTAGGGAGCTTTAGCATGGCTGTCAGAATTCCCTGAAGCAAAGGCTATAAAGAAGTAGGATTTGGCAAGAGCTGCTGTCATCTGCAAGACTGCCTCTTTGATCCTCCTTACACTTGTGTAATCATGCCAGCATCTCTGCAAAACAGAACAACAGAGCTGCTGCAAAAAGGAGATCTCCCTCTCACTTCCCTTTTTCCCCTGGTGGAGTTTTTGCTTGGTGGCTTTTATTTTTACACAGTCAGAAACAACCCCCACCTCCCTCTCCCCAGTCTCTACCTCTGTATTCAGCATTTCTGCCTAAGTTCATGGGACCCCTGACTCAAGGGAGCAGTGCTGCTTCATCCAGGGAGCTCTGCACAAGCTCAGCTCCTCACTGTGTGTTTGGCCAGCACATTGCCTCGAAATGCTGCCCTGGAGCAAAGCAAGGCTCAGTAACCCAGGCTGCTCTCTGGCTTTAGGGGCTGCACCAGCCGTGTGCTGGGTGTCAGAAAGTGAAGAACAGTGCAGGCAGCGTGTGAGATGTGATCTCCCCTGTGCACACACAGCCCAGGCAGCGGGTGCTCTGCTGTGGTACAGGTATTGCCTGGATTTCTCGCTGTATTTTCAGTACTGTGTTGTGTTGCACGAGAACTGGAAAGTAATTAAAGAAATCTAGTAGGAAACCTTGCCCTGAAAAGTCACCCATTGCCAAGATCTGACTTGGCTATGCCAGGAGCTGTGGCAAAACGCCAAGCACTGTCTCCCAGGGGTTGGCAGTCCTGCAATGCCACTATCAGCCTTTCAGAGTGCAGTCACTGAAGACTCTGATCAGACAGCATTAATAAAAATTCAGCTCTTTTCTGCCTCTGGTACTCTGCTGATTTCTGAGCCCTTAAGGTAAGCGACAGCCACATTCTGAACCTTTTTGCCCTGTTCTTTTTAACACAGTCACTATGATTTTCCTATTGGTGTATTAACACAGAAAGTTAGTCTTGAGGAAAGAAACAAGCACTGGAGGTTTCAACCATTTGAAATCAAAAGTCCTCTTTAATTCATGTAATAAAAAGCTCTGTGTACCTCATTAAAGTACATCCAATACGTTAATAATTCAGTATTTGTTCAAATATGTCAAGATTAACAGTATAAAAGTACAGGTGGAATAGAGAGCCAGACAGAAATGAATGTTTTATTTTAGATGCTTTGTACATCACAGATGAAAGCTGAGGGAGATAAAAATATATGTACAACTAGCATGTGAGCTTTCACTTCCAATTATGATCAAACTACCAGATCCTTTTACTACTTATGCTTCACTAGACTGTTTCTGTTTTTGAAAGGAACAAACCACGTCCAAACTGCTGAACTATACTTATCTAGAGAGCATGAAATCAGAGCTTCCCGACATGTGCCTTTACAGTTAACATCCACCACATAATTAGCACTTTCTTTGAGAACATATGTTTTTAAGTGGGAGCATCTTTGGTACATTTGAATAGGTATTTTTAGATTCAAAACCAAACAGCGTTTGGACACTCAAAACACTGCCTTTATTCTGTGTTGTTGGTATAGCAGCCAGTACAACAGGTCTTGGTTCACCAGAGCTCCTGTAAAATGACACAGTGTTTGTCCTTTCAAAAAAACAAACCAAAAAAGGCAACTCCCCCAGTGTCATCTACTAGTGTGGGAATTATGCCCTTCAGAGGATCTTGCATTTTGCCCAGCTCTGGATTACGTCCCTTTTAGGGGCAAACAGAACCCTTTCACTTAGCAGTGCTTTAAATGAAAGGGGCCATGAAGAAGACACAGTGTTAGGCTCCCTTTCCCCTGAGGCCTGCACCACAGCTCAGTTCCTGTGCAGCAGTTGCTAGAATCTTCCTGAACAGAGTTGGAAAGTGAGAGCAAGTGCAGTGTTCACTGTACACGTGGTGTGAATTCACTGACCCAAGGCAGCAGGCCAGGTCCACAAGTTATCAGTTTGCATTTGACCTTAAATATTGGGCTTCCACGAGTGTTTGTATTTAACAGGTTTGCCCCTGACTCATGGACCTTATTGTTTGTATAGCTGTTAATACCAGTGCACAGGCACACAAAAATTTATCTGGATCAGAGTGGTAACAACTGACATGCACTCAGTTACCCCTTCTGTCCTGCATATTCATCAGTCCTCTTCCTTCCCCTGTTCTCTATTTACATGTAAGATGACATTTCGGACGAGAGAGCAAGAGAAAAGTTCATTATTCTCTGCGGCACAAGGGCCAGATTCTGCATTGCCTTCGTTTGGCTTTACTGCAGCACAAGGGGAGCACAGAGCAGCCCAAGTGCTTTGTGCCTCCTCTTGGACCTGGTCAGGGGACAGCAGAAGGTGTGGTGGAAGGTTGAGAGGGGGAACTGAGGCTTCATCTCTTCTCTGCAAAACACAGCCTTGCTTTTAGATTCTTCATTTTGAGCCATTTCAGCAATTACTGGGTGCCTCTTTCTCCACCCATTGTGGGAGGAAAGTACACATGGACTGTGCACTCAACATAGTTCAACATTTTAATGAGCTAGTACACATGGTTCTCAACAGTGTTTTTCTTGTTCTAGCACCTCAGTCCTGACAATGGGCAGCATGTCTGTGACAGCCCAGAGCAATCCCCATGATGGGGACGGTGCAGAGCTGAGCCAGCCTGGAACGTGGAAGCCTTTCCTGTCTTGGCATCTCCCGCCGGACCCGGAGCACCAGCACACCTCTGGCACCCCACAGCACCTGTGCCAGTGGAGCACAGCATCAGTGGCACAGAGGGCTTGGCTCACAGAGGTGGCAGAGATCTGCCAGGTACGTCTCCCATTAACCTCTGCTCCCGTTTCCAAAGGGAGCTGTCATTTCCCTGTTGGAAGGCTTCCACCTGGGCTGTCGCTGGCAGGCCAGCCAATCCTCCTCACACAATTCGACCTGAGAGGGCTTTTGGCCTCCTGATGTGCTTAGATTATGATTTAATGCTGAAAAGTTGGCATGGCAACCAAGTGCTTGGCAACAAAATGTCACGGCCAAGGCACGGGGCCAGAAGAGGGCCAAGCAAAGCTCTGCCCAGTCTTCCACAGGCAGATCTGTGCCCTACATACACTTCCCTCCTGCAGCAGCCAGGGTTACAGCAGCCGAAAACATCAGTAATAAACTAGGCAGGTGTGCAATAAGTGAAGAGCAAGTTTCTCCAAAACACTTGCAGTGGCCCCTGGTGCCTCTTTCAGGCCCCTTTTGCTCCATGCACCGATTGCCACAGGTTGCCAGGAGACTGTCCTGCTCCTCTCGGGGGCTCGCCACTGACTGCCATTGTGCTCTCTCCACATCCCCTCCTCCCCTGTCCTACTCTTGCTCCCCTCGGTGACAGGAGCCTGGCAAGGCCCTGTTTCTCCCTTCTGACACAATTACCTCTTTCAATCTGGAAGTTTTCAAAAGCTTTTTTGGTTTTGCTGCAGTGATCAACAGAGCCAAATCCCCAACCCGCACAACTCCAGGCTTGCACCGTGCAGGCTGGCAAAGGGATGTAAGTGCCTTGGAGGGAAGGGCTGACCTGAGAGGGCATTAGAGAAGGATACTGTGAAGACCACCCGTTCTCACTGTCCCCTGAAGCCTAAGATATTAAGTTAGGGTGCACAGGATACATTTAACTTTTAACTGGGAACTTTTTATAGGCCATTGCAGCATACCCTTTGCTATTCAAATGTTCCCAGCCTTTTGTTTTGTCGTATAGGACTTCAGAAACCTCTCTTGCCTTTGGATATTGGCAGGCTTAGTGCCCTGCACATCAGAAAATAAGCCATTCATTCTTCAGGGTTCCTGAGGCACTTTCCTTACAGCCCTAAGGAAACCTTTTGGATATAGGCTCAGTATGAGCCAATACAGCGTCACCTTCCCGAGTCTGCTGGCGCCAGTGCCAATCTCTTACTTCAGAGGGCTGGACTGTTAAGCAGATAAGTGAAGTTAAAGGCTAATCAGTTCCAGGGTTGGTTTGCCAAGTGCTGTGAGCCAAGGATCGGTTTATGCTGCCATTTGGCATTGTCTTCCACAGTCAGAAGGAACCCAAGGGTGGCAGCTGAGGAGGAGACTGCTGTCGGGGCAGGGACCTCGGCACTGAAAGGCTCTGAGGGGACAGTGTAGCCAGGGCATGACTTGAGAACACAGGGCTTCAGCTTCCTCTCGGGTCTTGGAAAGCAGAGAGAAAATGAGCAGGGATTTTAATGCTGTGTTTGCAGGGACTTAATGACAGAGCCTGTCCCTGTGCCTCTGGGGAGGACAATTCCTTTACCTGTTATTCTCACTGCTGTATCCAGACTGAAACATCCAGTCATCTTGTCTCTACCTGGATGAGAAATCCTTCACTGTCTGAAAGTAAACCTCCATCACCCCAATGCTTCTTTTTCTGATTCCAGCATTCCTGTTCTCTGTCTTACACTTCACCATCCCGCCTCTTTTCCCTCCCTAATGTCAGAGTTTTTGGGACACTCCTAGACAGACACACATCAGCTCTTCCCTCTCATGTCATTTAGCATCAGCTCTTCCCCCTTCTGGCACTTAACATGGACAAACTGAACCCAAAGAAAATAATGTTAATTAAGTGGACAGGCTAATTAAACTAATTTATTTCATTTCACCAGAACTTAACTGTTCTGTTTCTGGTTCACTGGGGTGCCATGGGACACGCTCCCCTCATTCTTCCCTCCCATCACTCAGAGCAGTGACAAATGAGTTATATTTTGTTACTGTTTTGAGACTCCACAGTCTAAAGGGACATTGGAAAACAGAGCACCAACCTCTCTGTTTCCGCCTTTCACAGTCAGAAGAGCTGTGTTGTGAGTGAAGAGCACATTGTCTGTCAGCTGTCCCATCTCTGTGCCTCACTAGCTGAAGATGAATGGTTGAGAGGTGCTCTTGTACAAAGTGGAAGGGGAATTTCAGGCTACTGAGGCAGCAAAGTGACGCCCCAGCATGCCAGGTGATCCAGGGCAGCTGCCCAGCTGAAAAAGTTGACAGAGCTGCTCACTGCACCCTCTCTGTCCTTGCAGTCCTAATGACCATGTTAGTACCCAAGTTAGCTGTGCTCACAGGCCTCACTTAGGATAGCAGTTCTGTTTGTAGAGTTCCATGAGGTGATTGTAGCTTGTCCTAACTCATGTGGTCTTCCTTTCCAGCTCCACTCTGACGAACATGGAACTACGTGTGGAAATCTTCCCGACACACCAGGGACAGACCCGGGGCCCAGCACAGACAAACTGCAGGTCTCCCAGTGCGTGCAGGGGTTGTGTTTGCCTGTCAGTGCCTGCCCAGCCCTCTCCTTTTGTCTTTGATTAAAGATACAAGCCACACACTGACCAGCACGTGGCCAGCCAGCCAAGTAAGTGCAAGGAGGTTCACCAGCACACACACATACAGCCGAGGCTTTGTTCCGGTCATGTTTACTCGCAGGGGGAACAGTTAGGCATTGTTTCTCTTTGACAAATTGTAACTGTCCAGCTAGGGGAGATCTAGTTCCAGCTGGTTAGAGCTGTTTGCATTTCTTACCTCCTCCCCCTCCCTCTTCCATAACTTACGAATCCAGCTTACCCAGGGACAGAAAGAACAAGTACGAGCTGCTCATTGGACTCCTGCCCACTTTGAATTGACACTGGCCTCTCCAAAGGCCCTACCTCAACTGCCTGCGCAGGAAGATCCTCACGAAGCATGGCTTGAAAGGTGAACTCACACTTGACAGGGGTCTCAAAGGCATTAGGGTCCCACACTTGTGTTTCTAGTAGGAGCAGTGAAGAGATAGATCCTTTCACAGTCCCCACTAAGTGCTCTCAGCTTGTCAGACACTGGAGAACAATGGACATTTGATAGTGTTGGAGCACAGCCATGGGAACCTCAGAGCTGTTTACTACCCAATCACTTTTTTGCCTTGAATAGCACCTGGTGCAGCAGGCACTGACCATCCACTGTACAACACCAAATGTCATGTATGACTCTTAATCCCAGTCTCAGAAAATGAGTACGAGAGTGCTCTATTGTCTGAACAAAGCCACTCATTTGCTGTTAGACAGAGAAAAGTAATGCCAGAATGTCAGTGTGTGTTTGATTTACATCCTCTTTCCACCAAATTACAGTACTCTTTTTGAACCAACTTACCATTTTAGAAGGACATTGCAGAAGAAACGTGTCTCAGGGAGTGTCAGTCTCAAGTCTGCACAGAGAAGAGATGGCAGAATCAGATTGGTGCTAAGTGATGTAAGTTCTGTTACAGATCTGCAAAGAGAACCCAGTGGTCCTAGAAATAAAGAACCAAACTGAAATTCCTGGATCAGTGAGCCCTAAACTCTTGTCCCTAAACACATCAGTGTCATATGAACTCCATACAAACAGGTGATTGTTAGCTTCACTGTTCAGTCAGAAAGGGGGTTTCAGAAACTCTAAAATCCCGTTTCAAAATAATCCCACATACGTTAGATAGCATTTCAAAACTGCTTTCCACTTCATTTTTTCCCTTCTGTATTTAAAAGTCAATGTTCTTTGCCAGAATTCCTCCAAAGAGACACAGGCAGGGTAGTCTTTCAGAGAATAATTTAGAGTTGAACTTGTACCATCGCCCATAATCCTGACCTTTGATTCGTGACCAAACAGGAGGACTAGAAATGGAGTGCACAGTTCATATGTATATAATTTGTGCTTATATATGTGCTTAAGGCAGTGCACTTTAAGGACTATAAAACATGTCACAAAATCCCAATGCAACAAGAAGAACATGAGCCCCAAAGTTCTTTATCTATCAATGCCACCATCAATTCATAAACCCAGCCTGAGTGTGCTGTTAACACTTCTGCTGCATGGCCTTTAAGGTGCTGCTTTAAGCTTGTCTGCATGCCAGCCCTGTGTGCGAGGACCCAGAGGTGCATGGCCCCGTGGAGAAGGGGGAATTGCTTCTGTGGGCACTGTGAGGGGAGGTATGCTCAGCTTCAGTTTGGGGAGCTTGGCTCATACCAGCAGATCTCATGACTGGCCCTGTGGCTGGTTCCTCCGGTTACTAAGAGTTCTGTAGATAAAGTTCACTTTATCTGAAGGGAGGAAGTTGCTGCCGGATGCAGAGTCAGGAAGGACGGCAGGCTGTTGCACAGAGCAGTAGCTTTAGAGGAACAGGAGTGTTCCCATGCAAGGGGGAAAACAAGACTCTTAACCACCCACGTGCCCTGCCACTCCTTCAGCCTGGACTGGGCACACTGCTCCAGCCACCTGGAGGGAAAGGCCTTTGCCCATACAATTGAAAGGGAGAGAAGTGAGCTGTTGGAGCTCTCTGATAGCCTGAGCTGACAGAAATAGAGGCCTGAAAATCAGAGACACTGAGGCAGGGATTCTGTACCTTGCCCTGCCACAGGAATGGAGCCTTTGCTCCCCATCCAACCTTAACTGCTTGGGCTCAGTGATGAGCCACAAACACAGGGCCCAGGAGAACTGAGAGCTGCCCGTGCAGTTCAGCTGTCGAAGGTCAAGGCAGCTGCAGAAAGCAGTGTATGCTCAGGACTCAATCCCACAGTTACGTCAAGAGTCACTCGGGCTATCTTTGGAGGGCACTTGGAAGATTGAGCTGATCTGAAAGAACATTGATAACCAGGATGTTCTCTTCTCAGAAGTGCTCTGCTAAGTCATCCCTTTTTCGCTCGAGTAGGAGCTCTGAGGGCAAGTGATAGCATTTCCCCTACCGGGCTGCCAAGCCAGCAATGATATTTGTGAAAATTACAATTCTGACAGATGGCTATCCCCCTGTGGCTGCAAAGCTCACAGTGCCCATCCCTAGGCTCAGGCTGAAACTGGAAACAGCTCAAAGCCACAAAGGTAGTCGGAACCTCCTTGGTTCAGCTGCAAAGCAGATAACACAGGCAAAGAAAAAGAGTAAAGCCTTCAAGCTTTGTGGTGCTTCCCTCCTCCTTAACCACTTCTCAGGAGGACTGAAACAAGCACACAGGGGTAAGGGCCGGTGCCTCTCAAAGCCCAGAGACAGGCCCCTCTGTACTGAAAATTAAAGAGGGTGTTTTCTGTATTCCAGCATAATATAATGCAGGCTCTTGGATGGCAGGCAGCCCCAGAACAGGCTCTTCTGTAGGAACAGAAGAAAGTGGATCAGGATCTTCTTTGCAAAGAGCAGCCACTTGAGTTCAGAGATGGTGACCTTGAACCTCAGAAGCTGGGAGGGCTTGAAATACCCCAGGGGTGCAACATGCCATGTGTTTCCCAGGCCTTTGTCCCATCTACTTGCATCTGCTGCTTTATGGAGGAGAGCTGCAGTTCATAGTGCAATGTCATTTATTTTCTTAATGGTCTAGGGTTAAAGTCCTCCAGGACTTGCTCACCTTAAGGAACCAAGGCCCATCTAAGCAGTCTTTACACAACCAACAATTTAGCACTTGGCCAGGCTCTCAGAGGCCTTATATCTGCATATCCTGATAAGATAAGGATACATCAAAGGCATGATTAACTCCACAATTGCCTCTCTGAGCTCCTTTAGCTTTGTCCCCAAGCAGTGTTACTTTGAAGTACGAGGCATTTGCTCCCCAATTACATAAGTCCTTCAGGGAAATCTACTTGTGTTAAGTGCAGTCTTGCTGTCCCCCTGCCAGAGGAGAGTTGCAGCAAAGCCTTGCCTGGAGCCTGGAGGGAGCAGCATGCCATAATCTCTTAGGAGCATGGGCAGCCACCCTGCTCTGAGGCACAAGCCACCCATGGCTTGTGTGTTGCCTCACCAGCCTCTTGGTGCAATGTTTGCCCCATCGGAGTTCCATCTCTGAAGAACAGTATCTTTTTAATAATGTTGAGCAGATCTGAACTTAATCACATCCCTGGGTCCCACTCCTGCAACACACCCGTGGAACTGGTAGTCCCAGCTTCTCTCATTCCTGGAGCTCTTGGCTCTCAGCACAAAACCATTATCTTTCATCCCTTCAGACCAGCTTGTCAGATGTCCCACGTGCTGTTTGATGCAGGTTGCAGGGTGCTTGGGCTGAAGAACAGGCAGCTGTAGCCAAAACTAAGCAATTCCTTCCCAGGACTGGGGCACCATCCCATACGCAGCCACTGCTCTTAAGCCACAGAGTCAGTCAGAGCAGCAGAGTTTCTTTGTCGCATAATCTTCCCTTCTAAGGTCTTGATGTGCTTTCTGGCCAGGCCATGGCTACAAAAAGGGACCTGCACAACCTCAGTGTCAGTCTCCTGGTTGCACAGGTTGGCACTTTATGTGTCATCCAGTGCTGTGTAGATTCTGTTATACTGAAAGCCAAGTCCCCCAGTTAGGCATGGGTGAAGGATGTTTCATGCTTTCTGAACTCAGAGGCTCTCTGTACACCTGCAGCCAAGAGACACAAACACCTGCTCGTCCCACTGAGTGCTCTTCGTAATGACTGACTTCCTGTATTGAATCAAATATCTGGAAAAAATTACTTGGCAAGGAAATCTTAAAATCTGGTGGAAACCACAGAAAATTTTTGGTTTCGTCCTTTGAAACCACCTTGATACTCAACTGTGCAGAGAGTTCAGTGTTTGAGAGGGCTGTTTTTTAGGTGACAGAGAGGGAGTTGCAGTTCTCGTGCACTGATCACTTGGACACCAGGGGTGCAAACAGCAAGATCCATGGCAGACAGGGAAGGGAAGGGAGGGGAGGGGGCAGTGCAAAGCATGGACATGGACCACGTAGGCAAAACAGGAAGCTCCGGCTGAAGAGGAAATGCTTCAGTGCTGTCTTGAAAACATTTTGCTGTGAAACCCTGGTGGCTGTAGAGAGGGGAGACAAAAGCAGCTTTCTGCTGATGCAGCAATCTAAAGCTCATGTCCTGCTGCACAGGCTGTTGTCCCTTTCCCTGAAGAGCTTGTGCTGCTGCTGTTTGAGCAGCTGGAGAGAGGAACCAGCTGCCCAGCAACAGCCCCAGACACAGACACTTCATTTCACGTGCACAGGCTGCATGGGTCATTTCAGGGGGTTTCTAGGAGGAGATGAGGCAGAATAATCCCTCAATGGCATATGCTCTTCCCCTTATTTGTGCAGCGATCGGATCAGGGGCATCAGGTAGCATCATTGCCAGTCTCTGGTCAGGATCCTACACAGGGGAACGCAGTACAGCAGCAGCAGCTTCAAAAGATTGGCTTCACCAGCAGATTGGGTTCCCCAGGACTCTCAGAAAGAGCCTTGGGACATACAGGCCCTACAATAAAATGGATTAATTGGATCACGATGAATCTTTCTGAACATTCCCATTTAGAATTAAAGTACTGTTCATCTTTGTTACCTTATTTTAGTGCCTGTGTAAGTAGAGAGGAAGCAGGCTCCTTTTGAAGGGTTGGAAGACCAAAAGTCTGAGCACTAAGGAAAGGTTAGACGTGGCAAGTGTCTAGAGATAAGAGCAATCTTTGTGTATCAGGTTGTGATGTCAGCTAAGTCACAGATATCGCTAAAGCCTTGGCACGGTCACAGCCACGCAGCTCCTTCTTTCTGTGAATTAACATCACTACAGGCATTTAGCCTTTCAGATCCAGCCTTCCTCCAAGCATTCAAGGGGACTTCCCGTGGGTGAATGACAGGATGAGAATCAATAAGCACTGTTCTTCCTAATTCAGACATCCCAAGAAATAATTGAAACCTCACGGTCCTCGGTTGTAACTGCCCATTTAGTTTGTTAAATGCCAGGAGACCTCTTGTGCAAAAGCCAATCAGCTTCTTAAGGCCAATTTAGATAATCCCATGATCCCTGGGACAACAAAGAGGCAGAATTTCCAAGTACAAAGATGGCCCTGTAGTCAGCATCTCTGAAGTTGAAAGACTCTTTGTCTCAGGCAACCAGCATCATCTCTGAGTTTTCCCATGTCCCCCTGTGAAGAGGGCCTCCCTCCAGCCTCCTTCTATAGGGGGTAAACCTTTTTTCCTCCTGTGCAGGCTCCTCCAGCGCAGAGGGCAGCTGCTGTAGGGCTCACACCAACCCACACACTCACACAGGCATGATCTACCCAGCCTGCTTTTGCTGCTGCCCCTTTTGCTGAGTAGTCTCTTTTTTCTTTCTAATAATGGTGAAAGGCAGTTCTCAGTTCGCCGTCAATGGTGATCTCAAAATGACAGGCCAGCAAAACATTGCATAGACCACAAAAGAGTGTTTTCCTTGGCAGCATGCCCGACTCTGTCATATTAATGCTCTGCCAACAGCTATTGTCCTTGACAAGTGACTCTGCACCGGCAGAACAGGATCCACTGCACAGGAGTTCTTCCCATGTGCTGCACTGCTCTCATCTCCCGAGCCTTTAGGAAGGCTGAAGCATCTGCCAGTGCTGGAAAACAAAACCCACTGAAAATGCCCTGAAATCAGCGATTTTACAGAGCTGGGGCGGTGGTTTGGTGTGGGGAAAGAGAACCAGTGCCCCACCCAGGAGAAGTTAGCTGCAGCATGGCACTGAGTGCACCCAGCAGACCAAGCAAGGCACAGCAGACGGGACAGGGAGGAAGGGCCATTCTGACTGTGCAAGGGTGAGCAGACCCCATGGTGCTCAACGGGCTTCTTTACAGGCTGGCTTAGGGCAGGGGGGAAAAAGCACCTTGGGGACCACTAAAACACCCTGTTTTGCCAACACTAAAATATCCTGTCCGTGTTCTGCTTTGGTAGTGCCCTCTCATTTGTGATGGAAGGAAGTGCAGGTTCTGAAATACAAGAGGGAAACATTTTCTTTCGGTGATGAACAAATCCTTCTCTTGTCGCAGACACCCTCCCACAGAAAGGTTCCCTTCCATTTGGCTGCGCTCTCCAGTTAACAAATGCTTTGTGGTGGAGCTGTCAGCAGGGCACTGTCTGAACTGCTTAAATACTGACAGTCAGAGTTTGCCTTCCGAGAGGAGGAAATGAAAGAACATGATGGGAGTGACGGGAAACATCCCCCATGGAAGAACAGATCTGAAGGGGGATTTTGGGGAGCACAGCACTGGCATGTTGGTCTGTCCTTTGCCTCCAGCACGGGGCACTTCACCTTTGGATACCTCTCAGCTTCTGCTCAGGGCCTGGAGGAGCTCTGTAAGCACTCCTTGTCACCAAGGAACAGAACCACCTGAGCGTGCCCACCTTGGGCTCGAGAGTCAGAACACATTAAGCTTTGGGGTCATGACATGGTGCAGACAGAAAAGGAGGGAGTGAAAGGGACACCCATCCATGCCACGCCAGCTGCCTCTAAGGGGGTGATCTCCGTGAAAACTCAAATGGTTCAGTCTCCACTCATTTGCCTTTCAGCTGACAAACTTTCTAGCCCTTTGTCTCATGCACAGAAGAATCGCACCCCTGGCACTTTGATTCTGCTTAAAGCCAGGAGAGGAAAGGACACTTCTTCCTCTCAAACACCTGTAAGTCTTGGAACAGGACACTGTGTGTCTGGTTTATTTAACTGTTGATGTTATTATTCCTTTCTTACTTAGGATAGTAGGCAAACCTTCCTTTCTCTGATGAAAGAGAAAGAACACCCACTGTGTGTCTGAAGAAAGAAGATAAAAGAAAGGCTCCACAAATGGTTTTGCTCTGTTTTTGAGACGGAATCTGAAAAGGAGGTTTGTGAATAAGATCTGGGTTTTATGGAAATGCTTTATACTTGTGGACTTTAAACAGAAATCCATGGTTGCTCTGCTCTCACACTTGAAGATTTTGGCAGTCTTTACGTAGACCTTTTCTCTTTTCATACTTAACACCAGGTTGTGCTTCCTTCCCATCCCAGGGGATTGCCTGTGAGGCTTCAGTTGAGTCATTTCTTTTCATAAATTGAGACAGTGTTACCATTTCTGCAGCTTAGTCACCTATGCATGAACTAGCTTTAAAGACACAAGTTTCATTTGTGGCTGGGGATTTGAATTCTCAATTAAACCAAGAGAAACTGAACGGCCTGATCCTCTCAGGTGCTTTGGAAAAACCTCTTGCTCAATGTAGCAGCTTAATGAAGATCTAAAGATACATACAGACATTTTCATCTCTTTCTACTGAAAAATCAAGGGTTACTTCCACACAGTGGAAGTTTGACAGACATTAAAGAATATCACAAACACCCACAGAGGGAAATCTTACTCTGTTTCTCTGGACTACAGTCTGGTTAGCAGCAGTGCTGTTTCTTTCCTGGAGCATGGCTGAATTACAGGGCTAGGGCAGGATAGCTGCTGCATTTTGGGGCTGCCTTTCCTTTCCTGGGGCAGCATGGAGTGTGGCACAACTGCAGCACACTGTTTGGGTACAGGAAGTATTCACCCAGGTCGGGTGGCTTGGTTCAGACTTTCACCTCTGTATTTCCTTTCCTTTTTCACAGGTGCAACAAGGACTGGCACTAGAACACTGACATGAAAGCTGTCTGAGTGAAAGCTTTTTCAATTTACACTTGTGTTTGGTGCAGTAATATTTTTCTCATTTAGTCCCTTGGTTTATTTCATTTAGAGCTGCACACATGAGCCTGGTGAGTCATCTGGTTGAGAAACATGGTGAGAAGCAGAGCAATAGCTGGTGGGTTGTTCTGTTTATTGATAGGCTGTATTTCCCCTAGCGTGAGCCATAAACAACGGATGGCTCAGGGAAAGGAAATTTATGGAAGATGACTGATATTATATATGTAAAGGTTGTCTGTAACGTTCAGAAAACAGGATTTGCACCAATTCTGAAGCTCACACCATAGCAGAGGGTTGCAAAATGCATCTGGTAGCTCCTTGATGTTTTTCTAGGCCGAATCTGTGAAGTGGTTTGGCTTCAGTGATAATGCAATCCAGATGCTGGCCTGCAGGGAGCAGAAATACTTGCTAGGCAGAATAATTGCCCTTTTTTCTCCGTGATAAATTCACTGGATTGCCCCCACCTTGTGAGGAAGGAACACACTCTGCTGAACAGCAGCAGCCCTGCAGGAAGCTCTACATCTTATCAAATGGTTCACTTAAACAAGTTGCTGACACCCACCCAATAATGACATCAAGCTTTGGTTTTGCCAAGTATTCATGGTGTGGGAAAGGGAGAATTGGGATTCATTTTACCTTACAGACTCAAGTTTCCTGCAGTCCAGTGTATTCAGTAAGCAGGATGCAGGTTGGGGTGATGTGCTGTGACAGGCTGTGCAGTCTGTCAACAGTCAAGTGCTTAAGGGAGGGGGGAGCTTTGGGGCTTATTTGCTGGGACAGGATTGTATCCAGTTGTTAGGGAAAAGTCCTTTTTCCCGGCAGCTGGCTAGCTAGCATGGTTCTGCACCTGTCAGCTTCCTACAGAAACTGGCTTTTGCTCTAGGTCATTCCCTCAGAGCACTCTGCTGGTGTTTACACAGTTGGTAAATGCTTTAACACTCAGTCCATTCAGGAATGAAACTGGGAGGTGTATCCTGGTGTCCTGATAACTGCTTTCTTCACATTGCTTTTCATCTGGTTTAAAGTGGGCTTTGCTTTAGAAAATATGAATGGATATAGACCTGTGTTGCTGGAAAAACCACTGCTAAACCTGTTGACAAACATTTAGGGGGGTGGCTGATAAAGCAGCAGGAGGGGAAGCTTTTTTAAGGAGTCTGAGGTTTGCTGCAGAGTCTTTTGAGAGTGACCTCTTCTTTTTTGTGCAGCCCAGTGCAAAGTTCCTCTTCGTGGCTCTTTTGTGAGCATTATTGTCTTGTCTTGGGTTCTGTGTGTTGAAGTTAATGGACAATGTTGGCAGCCAAAGCTGTCACCCCAACAGGGAGTGAGTGTGTACAGGGAGAAATCCAAATGGCTCTCGAGTCATAGGAGGAGAGTACAATGAGGAAGTTACAGCAGGAAAATGCAGGCAGAGTGTTAATCTGTCTTCCCCACCTGCTGTATAGAGGTTTCAGCCAATTCTTAGCCAGTTGTTCCTTTTAATCTAGTCCCTGTGCAGAAGGATTTTTGTCAAGGTGGAAGCCAGACCCATGAAGAGAAACCTGTCACTGATTTTTCCAGTGGCTTATTTTGTTTTATTAAATCTTGTGCTGAATTAAATACAGCAGCCCTTGGTACAAGGGGAGGGAATTGTTTTACAAAGCTGGTCTGTAGGGAACTTAGTGGAGATGGCTTTTAATAAAAAGCATCTGGAAGGATTCCATGACTTAATTCCAAGGCCACCCCACTGAGCAAGGCACATGCTGAACCAGGAGGGTGTGGATTAAGGTCTGCACCATCAAGTGTGGTCATGAACGTGTCGTCCCATGACAACAATTCTCTGGCACCAGAGAACACTTGAGGATTTCAAAACAGGTACCTGCCCCAGCAAGTCTGTCGGGGCTCCTGCTGGGAACACTTCCTGGGATGCTGTGAGGGGCTTCCCTGCAGGCAGGCCTGCCCTTGGAAGCACTCCTGGCTCTTCCACGTGTCCGAAGCAAGACAAGGCACACGGCTGGCAAAGCCTGGCTGTTCCTTATGCTCTAGAGGTGCTTCCAGGAGCTGCCAGCAGCACTCTGGGGACACGTCAGGCTGTGTGCAGCGCTCAGCAATCCGGCTCTGCTGGAGAACCATTGGAACCAGGAAAAACTCTACTGCCTGGGTGGAGCTGGGAAGGGGACAGGAGTTCCCTAAGCAGTCTCTCATCGACATAAAGGCTAGATGAGCTTCTCCTGCCCCTGTTTCTTAGGAAGGGCTCTGGTTTGATGTCGATTTAGGAGCCACAGCAGAGCTGATCCCTTTCCTTGTCTGCTGTGACAGCCCCAAGCTCTCTGAGTGGCTTGCTGTGATCAGGGGTGGGCACACATTTGTGGCAGCAGCTCTCTCAGGAGACAGCCTGGGGCCTGGCTCTAGGAGCACTGTGGAGCTTGGCAGACAGCTGTTTCTCCCAGCGGGAAGCAGTGCCTCGTGTTCCATTCCCAGCATGTTTCTGCCAGTGAGGTGACACCACCTGGTGCCAGCCTGCAGAGCTGCCTCTGTGTGTCCCGGGCTGCAGCCACCCACCAGGAGCCCGTGCCCAGGGTGGGTGTGCAGGGAGGCTCAGACAGGGCACCGTGGGCTCAGTCTGGCCAGAAATGTGTTGCCATAGCTGGGTGGCGAGGTTACACACGGGGTGTGGGTTTATGGAGGTGTGCTGGGTACCTCCATGAAATCCTGAGTGGATTTAGCCAGTGGGAGGTGAAGGAGCAGGTACTGCCCTGTTCTGCACCCGGTCTAGTATTCTGCAGAAGGTCCTAAGATCTCCAGCAAATAGGAGATGACCTTGTCTCCAAAACCCAGAGATACAAAATAATGCCAGCCAAGGGAGAAAGTGTGAAGGTGTGGAAATGTTCATGACTTTTTATTGCAGCTCTGACAGGTTAAAAAACAAACAAACAAAAATACTCACATGACTTCTCCCACCACAGTAAGAGGTGTTTCCTGTCTGTGATAGCCTGGCAGATTTAGGAAGTTTCTAGAAGAAATGGTTGGAAAGGGCTGCTTTACAGCCAACACCCTTAGGTGCCAGAGATGATGATTAGAGTAGGAGCAACTGAAATAAGAGAGAGGCATGAAATCAGAAACAGACACTCAAGCATGCTATAAAAGCAGGCAACAAAGAAGCGCTGAGAAATTGTTATTATTTCTGGAGAATTTCTGTGAGTGTAAACACCCAAGCTGAAGTAGAAGAGGACTGGCCTTGCAAACTTCGTCCATGTATAAGAAGCAAAAACCCACCTCCCTCATCATCTGGGTGGCTGGGAGCTGCTGCAGGGACAGGACTGTGGGCTTTTTTACTTCATCCCCACAGTCTGTGATTTATGCTGCCTGGAGTCACACGTTGCCGTGTGTTTGCCACTTGTTTGTGACTTGTACCTGCAGTTTAAAAATCTCTTTGTAAGGTCTGGCGTCTCTTTTTGCTCTGGTAATGGATTTTCATTTGGCAGAACGAGGCTCTGATAATTTTTAAGCACACTTTACCCAGGCCACAGCATGTGGCAAATTAACTACCAGCAACTGCCTGAAGAAACCCCGTTAAAATAAACATCTGTTTTTTCTGATGCTTAATGAGACAGCAGTTAGAGCATTGCAATTTTACACTTGCTTAAACATTTGAGAGCTTTGTGAGGTAAATGGCAGTAAACAGGAGAAATGGAATAGTGTTGTGTTCATGTAAAGCTTGCCTTCATGTCCCTCTTGTCAGCGCTGGGGCCCTGTGGATCTCCCAAGGGAGACTGCCTGAGAGGAAAACAAGCTGAACCACAGGACAGTAATGCTTGGGGGGCTTTTCTGTCTGCCACTGGAACAACAGCTGCTCTTCTGAACATCAGTCTCTGCTGTTGCTAGCCCCTGATCCCTCACTTGTTGGATTTCTGACCCAAATGCTGGTGTGTGGAGGTGAAGATATTTGCTTTAAAAAAATAAACAAACTCCTAATTTCTTGGGTCTGGGGAGTGAGGGTTGGGTAGAAGATGATTGCAATTATTTCAGTGGAATTCATAACAGTGAAAAAGGGTGCTCTAAAGAGTGAACCTGCTCAGACTCACCTGTTGGAGGATTTTGAGGTTTTTTTATTTGGTTTGTTGTTTGGCTCTTTTCCCCTCATTTACTAAAGGACTAGATTTTTAGGAAGCTTGCTAGAGTTAATTGCCTGCTAGAAACATAAAGTTGGTGGCCCCGTTATGATTTGACTGGCAGTGGTTTAAACATATCCTATCAAAACAAAGAAGTGATTTAATTGTTGCTGATGCTTTTAGGTTTTAATGAAGCTCTGTTTCCTAAATTCATTATGCTACCAACTGCAATTTATTTTCTAAGGAAGTCGGGTCCAGGGATATTTTAGATTATCCTGAAAAGCTTCTCATTTATACTACAGAAATGAAAACAGGTATATGTGGAAGGGTTTGCCCCAGGTCACCTGAATTTAGATTCATTGTCTTACAGAGCCAACTTCCTTAAGAAAGTCTGATTTATAGTGGAGAGCTTTATTGGGGAATGTATGTAGCTAACATGAAAGCTGTGTGGATGTACATATATTTTCAGAATTTCCAATGAAGTCCTGATATGAGAGTACAGCATGTGTATTAAATGCAGTGATGCCAAACCCTTGACGAGGGAAGGAAACTCAGAAGGTCCCAAAGGGTACTTCACCAGTGTCTGAAGTGGGTCTGCAGCATCTGTGCATACTTGATGTTCCTCGAGGACTGAGCCACGCTGTCTCTGGTGACATCAGTCACTGAGCCAAGGCTGGAAACCAGCCCCATCCTGAACACTTAACATTTAACGTGAACACCCGAAGGAAGAAGGTGTAGGAGACAGCAAAGAATTCCTGTCAATATTTGTTTTGGAGTCTGTGAGAGTTACCTGATCTTGCTGTTTCTTGGTGCTTCAGGTTAGCACCACTGGAGAGAACCGAGGCAGGGAGTGAGCTGTGACCATGGCAGTGATGGAGTCCTTCTGAGGGGAAGGGGTTCATCCAGGGAAAGGTGTGTGATCACAGGCATCTGTGGGTCAGAGAGGGTGTTCAGGGCAGTGTGTTCAGAGCAGTGTGTGTGCCCAGCACAAACCCAGTGTGTGGTCTGTAATGCTGTGTGTTGGCACTGCTGTGTTAGAACTGTGCCACGATCCAGGCTGGCTTTGACACAATGAGGGAGACACCCTTGGCTGCAGGATCGAAGACCAGGCATGCTGTCTTTTCTCAGCAAAGGTGGAGAGGAGACTGACTCCATTCTGAGGGGCACATTGATGCTGAATGCAGGAGCACTCGGCCAGGGAAATCCCTGTTCTGAGCAATTATTTCAATGAGCAGTCAGACTAAAGGCTCCCTTAAAGAAATCACTACGGTGTCCTCCGTTCCATAAGCAGTGGTAGAGATTTTAGGACTTAATACTAAGGCCTTTGAAATCTTCAGAAGCTCAGTGGCGACAGAACAGTGTTACTGCCTTTATCACTGAATTCAGCGTCACAAGAAGGTGTGCAGAATACCCATCTCAGCAAAGCAGCCTGAATCCAAGCGTGCCTCACTTCAGCTGTGCATAAGCACCACTCCTGCTCACCTCTGTGCTGTGACTGGCAGAGTCCAACATGATATTCCTCTTGGGAACCTGCTGATACCTGCTCACGGGTAAGCTGATACACCTAACTTACTGCCTGAGGTGAAAAGTACTCCTGTGAGTAATTACCCCAACAAATGTATCAGATAGAAACACACACTTAAAAGTAACGATTGCAATGCCAACGGTTCATTCTGTTAAACACCCTGTGTCTCCCTCCAGAGTTCTCCTGGGAATGTGGGCCAGCCCAGGCACTGCAGGGATGGTGTTTGAGAGCAGAATA
>JAWWEW010000131.1:507888-584347 GCA_035583185.1 Anabacerthia variegaticeps
ATTCCTTCCTCCCTCGTAGGGGCAACAACTGCTTTGTTCCAGAGCCTCCAGAAGGGCATTCCTTGCACTGAACACAGAAAGTGGAAGGGCCTCTCCTGGAAATGATCCTTACCACACTCCTTTCCAGTTAAACACTCCACACACGTTTCCCTCCTGCAAATGCATGTTCACTGGGCACAGCCCAGTTGCCAGCCCCAGAGTGCCAAGGGTTTTCCCAGAAAAGTGAAAAGCAGTTACCCCTGCTGATGAGAATGGAGAGGGCCATTGGAGACATTGAATGTAATGGATTCAAATGGCTGCCCCATCCTTGGAAGTGTCCAAGGCCAGGCTGGACAAGGCTTGGAGCAACCTGGTCTGGTGAAAGGTGCCCCTGCCCATGGCAGCGGGTGGGATAAGATGAGCTTTAAGGTCCCTTCCAACCCAAACCAGTCTGGGATTCTGTGATGATCACAGATGTGGAAATACAGTCCTTGCCCAGCTACCTCTGTGTTACCAATAACTGCAGCTCTCCACAGCCATTCTAGCTCCAAAAATGTGTCTTTTTATCTTACTGATGCTTACATCATACTTTTTAAAAAAAAAGAAAAAAAAAATCAGAAAATACCTGTATTGACTGGAACTTTCCCCTACATCCTACAGTTCTGGAGTTGATTTTTTTTCCAAGTTTCATAGACATTTTGATGGTAATTATCAATGGTGCAAAAGTGTTGTGGGGGGGGTTACATCATTCAGCCTTTCCCCATGACTCCTTGGGGAGCTGGGAGCAGGACAGAGCTTGTACAGCGAGGAGAGATGCAGAAATACCAGGATAAGAGCTGAACTTGGGATTTTCCAGTCATTAATGTGTTCCAGGGTAATTTTCTGCACAGCAATCACCTTTGAGCAATTTGTAAGTAAAGGTCAATGTGCACAACAAAAAGCCCAGAGTGTTTAACTTCTTGTGGGAGATGTGATAAGTAGAAAATGTGTATTTGTCTAAATTTCAGGGGGGAAAAAATCCTCAAGGTCCTTCCTCTGCAATAAGGTGGTCAGTTCATCATCCTGAGCAAATAATGGCATGTCTAATTATTGTGGGAGCCTTCCCAAAGGACTAATGTGAAATCTCACAGTAAAAGGGTTTTGATTAACCAGGAATTGTCTGGGAAGGTATAAATAACCCCTTCCCCTTAATTCTTTCTGCCTTCCTCAGATGAGGCAAACTCACCCCAGGCCTCTGCCAAAAGCTGACAGGATGGACTGGAGAACAATCATTTATGTTATTTTACTGGTGAGCCTTACAGTAACCAAAGCCCTGCCTAGAACTTCTGGGGACACAGGTAAGGACATCTCTCCCATTTCTGCTCTAGTTTTTGTTTAGCACTGCTGGCTGGGCTTGGCTCACTTGGCCACAGTTCTACATGGGGATTTTCTTGTGGGACAAAGGGCTACAGCAAAAATGTACCTGGATATATCTGGTGTGATCAGCCTCAGGTGTAATGCTTCTCAATCCCTCGAGAATCTCTGTAGTGTGCAGCACAGGAAAGGAATACTAAGAGGGAGGGAAATCTTCCCTGCCTATCAACAATTAAGCTACAAAAAAAATAAAAGGTATTTGATGTAGCATTCAGTAAACACTCAAATGATCTTGTTTTGCAGAGTTTAAAACCATTGGCCAACGTTTTACTCAGCTGCAGGAGGACAATTTTAAAGCCATGTAAGTTGCCCGGGTAAAGCAAATTTGCTGCCACCGCACACCTTTTTGTCACCAGGAGTGAGCACGGCGAGTCCCACGCTGGCCTGGGGTGGCACAAACCCTCTCCCTGCCTCTCAGCCCACAGCTCTGTAACTAGTGTTGAGGTGGCCAGGACTGGGATTCATGCTGTGTGTCCCCCCCGCAGTGCCCTTGTCCTGTTTGCCCAGTACGTGCCAGGAGGGACATTCAGCCGCGTGGCCGGAATGGCCGAGGGGGTCACAGCCCTGGCCAGGAGGTGTGTGGCAGCGGCCAGCGACACCCCCGACTGCCTGAAGCCTCTGGTAAGCTCAGCTATGTCATTCCAGGGGGGACTTGTCATTCCAGAGCCCTGGCATGAGTTTTCCCAGAGGCACGGATCCATTCCTGAGAGCCGTGACCTCCCTGCACGTGCACCTTTGGCTCACGGACTCACCTTCTCCCCTCGGTAAACCGAACTTCTAATTTTTCACAGGACAGGATTTTCCTCGACACAATATGCCAGGAGAAGAACCTTCCCCAGTCTGCAGCCTGCTGTGCCAAAAAAGATCCCGAGAGAAACGACTGCTTCCTCTCCCTGAAAAACTCTTCACGAGGGTTCAGCTCTCCTCTGGAGAAGCCAGATGCCGAGGCTGCCTGCAGAAACCATTCGCAGCATCAGCAGCCACTAACAGGATAGTGAGTAATAAATCACAGCTTGGCTGCCTGGATGGGATAGCCAGGGGATGGAGGCAGCCAATGCAGCAGCAACCACAAAGTTCAGCCTCTCTCATACTGATTTTTCTTCCTCATGAGAATGATTTGCATAATTCCACCAGCTGTAATTGCTTTTCTGTAAAGCAGTTCTGCCACCTCCTGCTTTGACTGTAAGACTCTCAGTGACAATTAGTCTGGCCTGGTTTATTGTATTCTACATAAAGGACCCACCTGAAACCAAGGGCCTCCCTTCAGTCCTTAAAAGCCAAGCAGGGGTTGTGCTGCCTCTAAGATAGAACTGGCAGGATTTGAGACTTCAGTTTCCAGAAAAATGGTGGCCCCATCAGAATTTTCCAAGACAAACACCACACTGTGCAGCTGTTTGTTATGTCAGGACACCAGTAACTTCAGTACCTTTTCTAATAATTCTATTCCTTTTATAATTGTGCTATGAGCTTACTCTGAGACTAAAGGTGTTTTTCCCTGGTTTCAGTTTTATCTATGAGGTTTCCAGAAGGCATCCCTTCCTCTACGCCCCGACAATCCTCTCGGTGGCTCCCCGGTATGAGGAGATGCTGAGCAACTGCTGTGGAAGTGCTGAGGGCCCCTCCCATCACCTGAAGGAATGCTTCCAGAGACAGGTACTCCACCAGAGTTTGAGGTTATTAATGTGCAGCCTTGCTACAGCTACACAAACACTGAGGCAGAGATGTCAGCACTTCTCTTCCAACATCTGAGCCTGATGCTGGAACTCACCTTGTTATGCACAAGTGGCCATTCCTCTCCCCTGTGCTAAAAGCACTGAACTATTGTCTGCTTTCTCTTCACATGGCACTTGATAAATGCTGGTGACAACAGCAAGTGCAACAGTTACACCTCGCAGCTTGTACAGCATTTTTCTCTCCCAATTAGAAATTTTTTAGAAATTAAACAGTCACTATTGTAGTTTCAGTTTCATTTTCTTCCACTTGTGTGGCTTCACCTTCTCTCTGCCAGGCACCGAAGGTGGTGAAGCCGGTAAGAGAAGATGCCCTGAGGCAGGAACACACCTGTGGAATCCTGAAGAAGTTTGGAGAAAGGACCTTAAAGGCTCTGTGAGTCTTCCCCATGTTTATTACTGTTTTGAAATAAAGCTGTGAGTGGCTCCACGGTGACTGTGAGTACCAGTCACGACTTCAGATTTGTGGGTGGCAGCATCACCATTTCCTTACAAACTGCCACGAGACCCCAAAATCTAAACCCTAAGTCTGGACCACCCACGCCTCTCTGATCAGAGTTAGCCAACCTCTCCACCCAAAAACAGCCAGCACAGTTCAAGCCCCGTGAATACCAACAGCAAGTACCTTCCTTCCTTGCAGGAAGCTTGCCCAGATAAGCCAGAAATTCCCTCGGGCTGCCTTTGGCACTGTGGAGGAGCTGGTGGTGGCCGTGTCAGACATGCACAAGGACTGCTGCCGTGGGGACACACTGGGCTGCATGCGGCGCAGGGTAAAGGCTCACTCCTGTGGCTGTGGAAATGACATGCTTTTCTTGGTGCTGGCTTTGGGTTTCCAGACTTGCCTCTTTTTTTCTGTTCACAGGAAGAGATCCTGCGCTATGTGTGTGCCAACCAGCACATCCTGTCCAGCAAGATCCAGCAGTGCTGTGAACAGCCCTTGCTACAGAGGAGCGCATGCATTGTCACCGCAGAGAACGATGACAAGCCTAAGGACTTGTCCCCCCAAGTCAGGGAGTTCATCGAAGACAAAGGAATATGTGAACGTTTTGCCCAGGAAAAAGACTTGCACTTAGCCAGGTAACACGGGGCTTCCTCTGGGAAACTCTCCCTGTTGCACCACCAGACAAACCAACACTGAAATCCTCTCGCTGTCCTTCCCACCTCCAGTTGTTTGCGGTTGTTTTGGCTTCTCCTTAATTCCTGATTTCCTCATCTGACAGGTTTCTGTACGAATACTCCAGGAGACACCCGGAGTTTTCTGCGCAGATGCTTTTAAGGATTGGCAAAGGCTACGAGGACCTGCTGCAGGAGTGCTGCAGGCCCGGGGCTCCCAGCAGCTGCCTCAGCAGAGGGGTGGGTGCTGGTGAGCCCTCGGGCTCCCCGCAGCACATGGAGACGGTCAGGGGTGTCACCCCAGCACTAAAAGCCAATATCCCTGCTCCAGCTCTGGAGTGACAGCTCCAGTAACAATCCCAGCAAATCCTGCAAAGCCCGACGGATTTCCAAATGGAAAAAGCATCACAGAGCCTGTGCAATCTTCAGTTGTGAGGCAGTTTAACATGGGTAGATGGAGATGGGGGGACATGGATGGAGATAACACTTCTGCTCCCAAGTGGGGCCACTTCCCTCTCTCAAATGTAAAAGGTGCTTATGATTATTGTCTTGTAATACCTCAGGTCAGGAGCTGCCCTGTGCCTCAGACCCAGCCTTTCAGCAGTGGCACAGGATTGAACAGGGCATGGGGGATGGGGGTGGACATTTTACCACATTCAGGCAGCTTACAGGGGTTTCAGGCAGAACTGGCACTAAAACCAGGGGGTCCACATCAGGCAGCTCAGGATACTCAGGGCAGTCTGCATTCCCTCTCCTCAAATTCACTTATTCTTTTCAGGAGGAAGAACTGAGGACACATATTTATGAAACGGAGAGCGTCATGAGGACAAGCTGCGACATTTACAAGGAGAAAGGAGATTACTATTTCCAAAACGAGTACTGCTTTTTCCTGTGCTTCCTCACCCTGCTCCTGCTGGGCACAGTCTGGGCTGGGGGAACACCACACAGGTCACACAGGCCAGGCTAAAGGCACTGCTGGAATATTTGGCTTCACACAAACATTCTTACACCTGCCTACCTGGGCTTAGAAACACCAGGTTCAGTCCTGTCCTCATGCTAAGGAGTGTCCCATGGGGCTTGGCTGGAGCATTCCACAGGGAAGGCAGAGGCTGCTCGCTGCTGCCTGGTGAAACAAAAACACCAATATTACCAAATCTGTCATTTCAGGCTCCTCATGAGTTTCACCAAGAAGATGCCTCAGCTGACATCTGCGGAGCTGATCAAATTCACCAGGGAAATGACAGCCATCGGCTCCAAATGCTGCCAGCTGGGCCAGGACAAGCTGCTGCCTTGTGCTGAGGAACATGTGAGGGCTTTCCTTTGCTATCTGGGTCCTGCTTTTTGTTGAAACTGCCACAAATTCTGCTGCCAGTCCCTAAAAATGCATGTAAATGTCTATTTGCAAAAATCTAAGCGGGTTCTGCACCTACAGAAGTCAGCATTAAGTACAAATATTAAGTGTTCTCTCTCCTACAAACCAGGTTTAATTTAAATTCCATTTTTTAACTCCCTTCACTGTGAGCACTGTGCATTTCAGGGATTTTGAAAATGAAGAAGTAACCTAACACTGCTTCTTTCCATCCTCCTGGTACAGCTGGATCTGGTGCTCGGTGAAATCTGCAGGAGACACGCGGCTGACCCCATAAACGCCAGGGTGTGCCGCTGCTGCAGCAGCTCCTACGCCTTCAGGAGGCCGTGCATTGGCAAACTGGAGAGGGATGAGAGTTACGTGCCCTTGGCGTTGACCCCAGGGCTCTTTGCTTTCCACGCAGACCTGTGCACCACAGAGGAGGAGAAGTTACAGCGCAGGAAGCAGGAGTAAGATGTGCTGATTTGCTGCTCCCCCTTGCCCACTGTCCCACCTTCTCCCTTGGAACACTCCAGACTCAGCACTGATGTTCCAGTGCACTGGGGAACAGGGGCACTGCTTTGTCCCCGGCCAGCAGTGTGTGTCTGGGGGGTGAATAAGGACGGAAAGCCGTGGGAGGGCAGTGGGTGGGGGTGGAAGGAAGCTCCGTGAGCGACTGCCAGAGCTCTGCTGTCCTGCAGGATGCTCATCACCCTGCTGCAGTACAAGCCCCAGATCAGCCCGGAGCAGCTGGGCTCCGTCACGGCCGCCTTCGCTGCCATGCGGGAGCGCTGCTGCGCACAGGACAGCCCCGAGGCCTGCTTCCTCACAGAGGTACCGCTTCTATTGCCACCCAAGGTTCCTCTGCAATGGGACACAAAGGCCATATTCAGTGTTTCAGTGCCAAGCGTTTTCCCTCTTCATCTCCCTGCCTCTGTCTCCCTCTTGCCTTCCCACTGCTGTTTCAGCCCACTCAACTTCACACCCCCAAAGCTGCTCTGGCTCCTTCCTCTTCACTCCAGTAAATTTGCTTTTCCCTACTTCTCATCTCCCGCTCTTTGCTATATTCCTTAACTGAACTTTAACAAACCATCCTTGACCCTTAAGCCTTGTTCTCTCTTTCCCTAAGTCTTTGCTTTAAATGATAAAATACAGACCATTTTCTTCTATTACTAAAAAATATCCCCCTCTGGACACACCCCAACAGCACACCCACAAAGGATTCCACTGACTGTTCCTAGCAGAACTGTATTTCAGTACCTTTCCAACAAACAGCCAGCCTAAGGCCACCTGAGTTGAGCAGCCAAAGCAAAGCAGGCAATGCACAGTGATCAATGTACCTGTGCTCTGCACAGTGTGTAGTGCCCACCTTGCCAAGCTTATAGGACAGGTCCTGCTGCTGCCACCTCACTGAATGTGTCACAAACACGTCCATCACCCTTCCTGACCCTATTGCTCACAGGGATTTTCCTTTTTTCCCAGGGTCCAGAACTCATCAAAAGGAGTGAGAAAATGCTGTCAGTATAAGGAACTGCACAGCACACAGAGGTCCTCGCTGGATGACAGGACGTGACACAAACTGCACAGGGAGCATTTAAACCCAACCAAGGGTCTGAAAGCCAGGTTTAGTCCAGAGGGAGGCTGCATGCCTTTCAGGAAATCCACCAAAGCAATAAGTTAAGTGATGGAAGTTCAGGGTTTGACTGTGGCCCCCACCTCCTGGTATGCAATGTTATTTTTATTACCCCAAGTAGTCACAGAGCAAAATAAAGCCATTTGAAATCTTAAGTTTATAAAGTGTAAGTGCAAATGAGATCAAATTAAGAAAAATCTGCCTGTAACCACTTCTAAATTAATCACTGAATAATTATTTTTGCATTTTTATAACACTGGCCTTGAACTACAGCACATGAGCTCACCAGCGTGGGTTGCTGGGGGGTGTTGTAAAGCTGCCATTAAACAAGAGACAAGTATTATCTCTGGCATCCTAGATAAGGTGAGAGAGATAAAAAATAAATAAAATGTCACAAAAAGGGCAGGACAGGGACTGCTGAAACACCTGGTCAGCAGGGAATGTGCAAACTCAGGTAAGACACAGACTCTAAGGACTGTCTCTGTGATTAAGGTCTTTGGGTCCAAATACAAAAGCGACCCCCCTTCCTCCATCACCTGTGTGCCCTTGCTGTGTTACCCTGAATGTCCCACAGAACTCTGGAATAAATTCTTCCCCTGCTCTTGTATTTGTCAGGAATGGTTCATTTAGACAGCACAGCACTCACAAAGAACCAACCCCACAGCAGTCACAGCCTGGCTTCACTCACCCTAAAATCCCAGCCGACTGCACCTGGTCTGTGCCATGTTCCAGAGTTGTCTTCCAGCAGATTGCAGTCCCAATTCAGCAGAAGAAGGGAAATAAACAGGATTCAAGTCTTGAACATCAGATGGTGGCAAAAATAGCTCATTTTAGGACGTGTGGACACGCACAGAGGGTTGGAGAACCTGCTTGCAAACACTTACTCTTTTCCTTATGGACTGTGCACAAACATATGAATATTTAACATTCCAACATTTCTACTTAGGTATATACTCTGCTGCTTCAGGGAAATTTTATTTGCAGCTCTAAGGCAGCTATTATTTAATCCCTACATCTTAACTGCTGAATAATTTTCATTTCTCCCCTCTGTACTCTCTTGCCCCTAATCATTTTCCTAGGCAGGATTATAAACTGTACCCACTTGCCCCAGCCTCAGCAATTTCCATCAAGCACACTGACCTTCATTTTTTGAATTCACATCCCAGTAACACGATCTCAGGCAGCAGAAAGTTTTATAATTTGGTTTATTCCACATGATTTGCAGACAACATGTCTCCTCCCTCACAGTGCTTGTTACCTGCACAAGGCCAAGGCAGCTGAGGTAATGTCACAGCCACCAGGTGAAAACAGCTGGGGTGGACCCAAACTGCACCCAGGGGGAGGCCACGAGCCCAGCCCTCCATGGCTGTGACATTCAGCCTCTCACCGAGCACTTCTCCGTTCCCTTTCAGACCCAAAACACTGGAAGGACCATGGAATCATTTATTTTAACAGCAAAAACCACTGAGATGCCTTCCAGGACCCTGCAGTGTTTTGGGACAGCTCTTCCTGCGCAGTTCACAAGGTATTTCAGGGATAAACTCCCTCTCGTGGTTAAGAGCTGAGCAGCTTGTACATGGGAGGCTTCCAGTTACGTTTTCTAACAGTAGCTCAAAGCTTAAGCAGGTTCAGCATCCACCAGCCTGAAGCCAGTGGGATTTCAGATGTCTTGCATGGATATTTTATAAGTTAAGTGAAAATCCTACCTGCAGTCTTAAATACGTAAATACCTTCTGCCACCTGGCTCTACTGAAAAGCTTTCTGCTAGTATAATTCAATATTCCTCTAACAGATGGACAGCCATATACTTAATTCGCACATTTTCTATTAACACATTGGTTATCACAATATTTTCCTCTTGGTAACAGGTTGTACATCAGCAGGGTTCAAAGCCTTCGGCTCTTCAGGGGCTATCTTCCCCCAGGTTCCAAGCCAGATGCAGCATGTGTTGTCTGGGGGATGTAGTGCATCTCCTTGGGTGCGTCCAACCCGCGTCCCAGTGCTGCAGGAGGGGGGGCAGTTCCAGCTCTTTAGTGACCAGGAGACACTCCCTCCCTGTGCCCACCCTGAGCTGAATTGCTCCTCAGTCCCAGCCCCCAGGCAGCACAGTGACTGCCCTTCCACACCCCCGGGGTGCTCCCAAGGGGCCTCTCCCATCAAACCGTGGTCTCTGTTTTTCTCACGGTTCGACTGCGAAGGTGTTGCTTTATCAGGTTCTTCTCTTTTAGGTACCTGAGATGGAGAGGGACAAGGCATTTAAATAACAGGATCCTGCAAAGATTCAGCCCAAGTTCTAAGGAGCTGGTCAAAGGGCAATGACAAGCTTCCCACTAGAAAATGGCAGGTGCCATTTATTATCTTTTAATACATTTCCTGGACACTTTGATTCAACATGATTATCAGCCCATCACCCAATAACAGATCTATGGCTGCTGCAGCCTCTCAGTGCTGTTGGCCTTAGGACTGAGATGCTCACAGACACAGGAACCCCTCCGGCTTGTCCCTGTTGGGCATTTTGAACTACTGCCACAAGAATTCTTGCCATCTAACACAGGTTTTAGAGGGACATTTTGCACTGATGTAGCTTAAATGTTAGAGGACCTAAACAGGACCACAGTGTGTCCTGCATTTAGTCTTTCCAGTGGAATATACAGCAGCAAGTGCAAGCTGAGGCTTGTACAGTCAAAGGCTCGGGAAACAAAATAAACAGAAATATTTATTCTGGAATCTTTAACAGAACAGCTGGATATACAGGATAGGGAAAGGATTATAAATCCTAGCCATCTCTCCAGCAGTCCCGGCAGTGTTGTACCTGCACACTGGTACATCCATGTGTTCTCCTCATGAGCCACCACATAACTGTGCAGATTCCCCTGGACTCAGTGACCCCCCTCATTTTACTTCCATTTACCTTGCCCTTGTCTGTTGGATCTCCTGCTCCTCCTCTTCATTTATCCTATGCAGGATTGATTCCAAAAAGGGAATATGAAATGGAATGTACTGAGCAACCTAACAGGGAGAAGACATGAAATTCACTACTGCTCATGGTAACGGACACAATTCCATGAACTATCAGAACTGATGATATACTCACGTCACTGCTGATCTCTTCCACATCCCCATCCATGAGAAAGAACTTGGCAGCCTCCTCTGAGGGCCCCTGCAGCAGCCTGTGCACCAAGGGGATGTCTCCACTCCTCAACTGCTTCTTTTCTGGGGTTTATAAGGAATGCCATGACACACGGAACACACCACAGGGCCTCTATGCACCTCCTGCATTCAGGAACCTTCTGCCTTGACACACGTCCCATATCTGACTGCTCTGCAACTACCAGATACCTAACAGGCCCCTAGTAGTGTGCCATTTCAGGTACATTCCCCCTCAGTTCCCTTCCACTCTTTCAGGCATTCCCTTTCATAAACATCCCATCTCCTTTTTCCTGAAGAACTTAAACTGTTGTGGAAGTAAGCATTTCCCACTGAAAAATGACCACTTTGCATTTGCAATGCAAAACTGCCAGCTGAAAGGGCCCACAACACAATTATTCAGCTTTCCCTCTCCAGGGACGACACATCTCTGAGGGCCCTCTGGAGAAGCCAAAATGCCAGACCACACCCACAATGCCCAAATGAGGACAGAGGTCTGGGATGAACCCTGTCACTCCAAGGGACACATCCCATACACATACACAGAGATGAAGTGATCAGGCAGCAGCGCCTGCCTTACCTCCGGATGCATGGATAATGTAAAGTGCAAATTCATGGGGGCTGTTTTCTATCTGTGAAACAAAAGAAAATCCATTCAGACTCACAGACCTTCCCAGTATTTCCCTCTCAGCTCAGATTTGGATCAAAATAAGACAGGGATCCTGTCTATGGAAGAGTTTAAAGATGAAGGATTTAGACAAGTCAGAAAGCTATGCTGCCATGGTCATTGTCCCCCTGCCAGCCCTACTTCTTACCTTTCCACACTGCCCAAATCAGTAACACACTTAGACAACCCCAGATCATTCCTGCCTGATTTCCTTGGAGCATCCTGAACTACTTCACACAACTTTCTTTCCATGTATCTTGTGTATCTTCTTCAGAGAAAACCCTGTGATCCCTTCCTACCCAACTTGCCCCACAGGCACAGTGAGCAAACAGCAGAGCTTTTGAACACTTACTTTGCAACTCCTCCAAAACTCCACACCCCAGTCTGCAAGTCCATTCCTTACTATTCCCAGAAGTCAAGTTTCCTTTCACTATTACACTCCCACTAACTGCATGAAGTAATTTTGCAATAGCCAAGTCTCTAGACAGCTTAAATGGGAAGTTTCAGACAAATCAAATAAAAATTGTGCAGTAATCAACCATGTAGAGTAAAGATATTGGAGAAATATACAGCACTAATGGGAAAACTATTTCTGACTGGGTATAAGCATACCGGTGGAAGATGGTCCCAAGGTAACTCCAAGGGAAAAACCCAAAGTAGTTAAGGACACTGTAGTATGGCACTGACCTCGAGCAGTACTTTGAACTCTGCCTTTCTGGACCTCTCCAGGTGCCTGGGGGGTCTAACATCCCAGAGTGGGGATGGAATTCCCTCTGAAGCAAACCGCAGCTCCCGGGGCTGTGCGCTGGAGGGCAGCACTGCCACGGGCAGTGACCAGCCTTCCCCTGCCCTGGGAACCATGGAAGTGCAGGGAAGGGGATCTGCAGTTCCCCTGCACACCACACACCCGGTCTAACCTTAAGAGCCTCGAAGTGCCATGGAACAGTTGTAAAAACAGTTCTGAAACCCCCACATGGGCTTTTACCGTTCCATTTCATGCAGTGTCCCCTCTGGTTACCCCTGCCTTTCCCACAGCACTGGAGGGCACACTGGGATGAACATTTCCAGGCCACGGCCACACCTGCTCCTGCCAGACTCACCTTAAACTTGCGAAGCAGCTGTTCTATCACATGTCTGGTTCTCATGTGGCTGTTGGTTCTGATCTTGGTTTCTGATCCAAAGGCCGGAGTGAAAACCGACGTCTGGGAACAAAACCAGCCACGTGAGGCAATGCCAGGGCCCACCCTCAGGTGACGGAGCCGAGCCTAGGCATCCCTACCTCGTGGTTGTAGAAGTGGCCATTGATGGAGAACCTGTGAGTTTCCCCCTCTGCCCTGGGCAGCTTGGTCCTCTTGCGCACGGCGGCGGCATCGCTGCTGGTCCGGGGCAGGGTGGCACAGTCGTGCTGCTCCTGCTCACCCCGGGACTTCAGCGTGTGGCTTTCATAACATGGGTAACCTGGGCACAACAAAAGCAAGTCAGCACCATGTGCAGCTGCTCCCTTCTCCCTGCCACCACCCCCAGAGCAAGGAAGCTCTTGATGCAGGTCTTTAATTTTTTACTAATTTTTTAGGGGAGGGGGCAGGAGAAGAGGAGCAAGGCTGAGGCACATGCAGTGGCCACAGTTTGCTCTTTTGTTCCCTTGGGCATGATCTCATGGGTGAAAGCACAGCCCCTTAGCAGTGGCTGTTCACTGAGTCACCTGCACAATGCTGGCCCTAACCAGCTCGAGGTCAGTGCCTCCCCAGCTTGCAACACCTGTCACACGGGGCATAAAGACTCCCCCTCACAGCCAGGGAAGGTCTACGGGTGAAATTCATTTTGCAGAGCCACAGAACACAGCAATTTGTGAGAACATAAGAGCACTGACACTAACTTGGCTCGAGGTCTGGCTGCTCCTCAGACGACTTCAGTGTCTCCCCACTTATGTGATGTAGGTCATCAAACTCTCCCCAGCGGGTCATTCCCCTGAAAGACCAAACATTTATTACTCCTCATTAACGCAGTGATTTCAGTTTATCCTGTGGCCAGGCTTCAAGTAATGCATTCCTACCCCTGCTCAGAACGTTATAGAGCACAACTACAGACTTCAGCATGGTAATTTAAGTAAAAATACAACAGTTATTAAAGCATGGTACGACAAGGGGGCCTATCTGTATCACAGGCCTATTTAGAGGTTGTTGAACAGAGAAATTATGTCCCTTAAATACTTTGCAGTAATTATTTATCTATTTTACAGCAATGTTCTGGACGAATCACAACAAAGTACCAGGCAGGCATACAGAAAACATGTATTGTGGTTTTAATAGTCACAAAACACGTCTGCTATACAGATGCGGACATAGAAGTTTAAGTTACCATCAGCCCCTCGTGCTACCCAATTCTCTATAAGAGCAAGGAATTCCATGCAGCCTGGTAGAAAATCTTTCTTCATGCCAATATTTCCATAATTCATTGCCAAAACTCTTCAGCAGAAGACCTTCAGCCGCTTACTGCTTTGACTGAGAATAAACCAATTTCTAAGACAGTATTAAAAAACTCACTTCCTCTCTCTCTCTATTCCAAAGGACATTCAGCTAAGTCCCATGAACACACCAAACAAGGACCTCAGTTGTGTTCCACACATTTACCAAGTTCCTTTAGGATCAGACAGCCAAGCTGCTCTGCATACCTTAAAGCATGTCAGGACAGCCCCCTGTTTCTGGATCACGAGTTAATGTTTACTTTAAGATTCACATCTCCACCAGCCAGAAGCACTAAGAGGCAAAGCATGACCTCAATGGCCAGACTGGACCCTGTCCTGCAGGCCACACCCCCCCACACCAGCACACCTGGCCAAGGTGAACACAGCACCTGTCAGGTCTCATCCCTCAATTCCAACAGCCAGAGACAGGCAGGAAGCCTGTCCCTGCCTTGACTGGGACTCCCCAGCTGCAAGCATGGCAGAATTAAATCCACAGTTCCAACACGTTCCACAAACAATCTAAGGCAATGGGCAATTAGGAAAAGAAGCTCTGCAATGCACAATTTATCAGGGAGTCATTCAGAGTGAACACTGCCTTTGCCTCCCTATTGCACATGACTGAGCTTCAGCTCAAAGGCACCAACCAAGGCTGGGGAAATAATGTTCAAAAAAAAAGGAAAAGTACACTGAGAACCTGCATGGTTGAGCACAATACACTGGGGTATAAAACATCATTGGCAGCAGCCTGGAGAGCTGGTCTGGGGGTATTTGAACAGGGTTTTTTGCACTGGGTTTTGCACAAAGCCAGTATTCACTCCCTGGTGTGAACTTCACCTGGACAGCAATGATTCCAGACCTGAAGCACCTGGGAAGGTAACCTGGAACTGACAATCCCTCAGCACTTACCTACCAGCTTTTGGCTTCATGCCATGGTGTGTACACCAACATGACATCTTTCAGGGGCTCCCAGTATCAGGTGTCCACAGATACATGTGAAGTTTGTGTGGGGTTTCTTTATACATATATTTTATACATATCAATTCCCCAGTCTTTGCATGGGAATAGTCACTTCCCCTGAACAAGAGCAGCCTCCTGCAGCTCCTCAGCCTGAGAGCCAGGCAAAGATGACACAAAAGACACCTTTCTGCCCAGCAGAAGCTGTGGAAAGGCCACATCAGTCACAGAGCTCTGCTGTGCAAGCAGCCACCACAGCCTTTGGGGCATCTGGGAATCACAGCCAGCATATCCATTGAAGCCACCCACATGAGCCTGCCTCCTCCTCAGGGAAGTTCATGCATTACCTTTTACTAGGGAACAAACCCACGCTCTCTGTTGACTTCAGGGTTACAAAAGACGGTATCAGCTTCTCATCCTGAATTTTTAATCGGATAGGATGTCGCACTCCCCAAAATATTGACAGGATTCCTTCAATAAATGGTTTGTTTCCTTCTCCCTGGAGAAAAAAAAGCAAAGAATAAGGAGTGCTACATAACAATTAAGTAGAAATAATTGAGTCATAATCAATTTCTCCTCAAAGTAACGGGAATACAATGAAATTGCTGAGGCTGACACAGCTCTGGAACAGGTTACTTAGAGAGGCCGTGTCACCTCAATTTCAGGTATTTCCAAGACATCCAAAACTGCAGTCTAGGAAACCTGTTATATTTTATTATATTAGATGGAACATGTCGTGTAATAAAAACACCACAGCAAGTGCTGGAGTCCAGTGCTGTGAGGGGAAGAGAGCAGAGACAGGCATCTCCAGGTTGGTGGGAGTTTCTCTCGCCTAAATCCTTACCTGCTTACATGTCAGTTGTAGATTCTCTTGATCCGAATAGTAAGAGTTATAATTCTTCAGAAGAGAACTGAGCTGCTCTCTAGAGTAAAGATGACAAAGAAAGAAGAATTTTTAACATGTCTGTCACTGTATAAAGCAGGTGCTGTGTGTCACCATACGTGTCCTACCCACTACATCCTTAGAGGGGTTTGTTAATGATCAATACACCATTTTCTGGGACTAAAGTTTTCTCAGGTTTCTGGATTGATCATAAGTTGCTTCTCTGAACACCTGATACCCAGAGGAAGTTAATTAATCACAATCTGATGTGATCTTAATAACACTGCTCCAGAATAGTTTGTACTTTGAACCTCTGTTAATAGTCAAGAGAAGGAAGCAAACAGGAACACCATCACCATTTATGACTGTTGCAGATTATTTTAACTGGACTACAGTTTGTTTCCCCTGCATGATGGTTTACACCAAGGTTTTATATTTTTGCAGGTACTCTTCTTATTTCCCAATATCTACAGTATGCCTAGAATTTGTTTCCTTCTGCTTGATTGCACCAAGCCTTTGCTCAGAGAAAAACAGTTGGAAATGAAGAGGGTCCCTGCCAACAAGCAAGGAGCGATGGAGACAAAAAGCCAGCTGCAGCTCAGGCTACGGAGGACTGAGAAACAACAGAATTAAGTGAAATGGACTTCAGGGCCTTCAGGAATGAAACACTCTTCCCTACACCACTTAACGATTACTGAGACTATAACTCAAGCAAGCAATTTGCAGCAGCAGAGGTAATTAGCCCTGGGGAACAACGGCATGGAAGTGTACAGATTCTGCCTTATGGATCTCCTGAAGCACCTCAGATGACTGACAGTCCCAATGGTTCCATGTCCTGCCTCGCAGTGGGGAGTGAAAACACCCAGACTGTTTCCCAGCAGGGCCTGGTATTTCCATGTTTCTGACTCGTGTGAGCAACCCTCTGCACTGTAAGCTCCCCACAGAGCTGCCGAAGCTGTTCAGGGCCCATGTACCAACAGAAACACTATTACAGCTGCTGCACCAATTGTAAGCCAAGAGCTGCCCCAGAGGGACAGAGAGGAGAGTGGGGACAGCCAGAAGGGCAGTGATTGTGCCTGTGCTGTGCTTGGGACAGAGGGGCACTTGGAGTGTGCACGTGAAAAGCTTTCCCTGGCATTCCTATCCCTCCCTTCTCCACTGAAACACAGCAGTGTTGCTCAGTGAGCCTTCTCCCACGGTGGGAAGGGAAAAAATCAACTGGGCTTTCACCTGGCAATTAACATGAGGACAAGAGCTGCACCACTGAACTCCACAAGGTTCACTGCAGCCCTGTTAACACTCTGGGTGTAAATAATTTCCTTTATATTACTGCATTTCCACACAAAGAAATATCGTTTTAAGTAGCTTTATAAACAAAGTGCTGGGCTCCAAACCAGGGACTTCAGCATTTACTTCAACTCACTTTGGTCTCAGCTCCTAGGGATACAGGCGGCAAAACCCATTCTTTCCATCATGTTGGAATAGCTCATTACAGGTTCTTTGTGTCTTGTGAGCTGTGAGGGATTGTACTCAGGTCATCCCACCAACAGGGCAAGTTTTAATAGGCTTCGATATGGATCAGTTCTAATCATGCTGGCTACAGGTGAGCAAGACCAAGCATGTCTTGGCCTCACAGACAGGCAAACTCCAGATGCAATTTTAGATAAATGTGCAAGTAGGAGACAAAGTTTTGCCTGACAGATGTTGTGACAGACCTGCTGATCCTGCTCAAGGGGCTTCAAACTCGTCTTTTTATACCTCCCAGTGTAATACCTTTGGCAATCGTTTTATTGACAGCTGTTATTTCACCAGCTTTTTCCAGGTAGGAAGCTGGAGAGGTGCGTTCCCTCAAAACAGATTGGAAATGCATAAGGACTTGGGTTATGCTTAGTCCATGCTGGTTGCAAAGGCAAATAAAATCACAGGCTAAGAGCAGTAAGTGGTGGGCTAAGATTCTGTTTCTCAGAGCAAGCTCTCCAGATCTGCACACAGTTTCTTGTCTTGCCTGGAAAAATTTGCCATTACCTTCCACAGAGGTTCATAAAAGAACATCTTTCAGGTTTCAGTCTTGCATTAGTGCAACCAACAGTGACTAACCACACAAGTCATTAGAAGAGCCCTGAGGGAGAGATTTAACAGCAGCTCACACTGACTTGTTTCTCCTCATGTAGTGCAGACATTAGAGAAGAAAACATTCTTTCTTTTGGCCCCAGAAAGGACTAAGACGTGGCCCAGCTTAGTTCCAGGAGGAGTTTTATTGTAACACATGTTCCTACTGCCCTAACCTAGAGACAGACGCCATCTCTGCAGCGTTTGGCTGCCAGAAAATCAGCAGCTGTTGTGTTGCAAGTCTGTTCTTCACAGCAGCTTCCTGACAACAGCCAAACTCAGCCATTAATGGAAACCAGAGCCAAGTAACTGGCAGAACAACTCATATAACATTTACTGCAGATTCACCACTTTCTTCAGTAGCAAAAGCAGGATAAAAGGGAGCTGCAAGGTCAGGTGCCCTGGTGGTAAACCACAACAGAGCCCAGCCTGCTCTCTTGGAACACTAACCCGGGAGAACTCACCTGTGCCCTCCTCTTCCCCGAGCCCTCCACATTTACCCATGAATATTTATGGCAGTTATTCTAGAGACACAGCAGTTCAGCCAGCCAAATAATCCCACGTGCTTTGGTCAGCCTTTTGATCCAGACATTGTGCAATGCCCAAACAGCAGGCTTGCCCCATCAGCAAGATTTGCAGGATACGACTGGAAGAGGAGCAATGTAACAGCAGACTCAAGGTACAGATGAGGGATGATAGTCTAGAAATTGCACTAGAAGCCAGCCTGAGTGCATATGAAATGTCAGTGATTCTTCAAACACTTATTTCTTTTCATGTAAGGCAAAGAAACTTTAACCCATGAGCTATCATGCAGAAAGGTCTCAACCAGGATCCACATTTCACCCCTTGACCATGCAAGTATATGGCAGAATAAAGCCCCAGAGACACTGGTTCACATGGTGCATTTCCAAATGCTTTTGCATACCAGCTGTACACAGATTAATTAACACACAAAGCCACTGTGTCCCAGGTCAGCAGCATTATAAAAGAATAACTCTTGAGGAGAAAGGGAGGGATGGCTTTATTGCCTGTGTGCTCCAGGCAAGGCCCTGACACCCTTCCTTGAACAGGGAGAAATCAACAGCACTGCTCAGGCCACAGAGAAGTGGCTCAGGATTCAGGAACAAACGGCTACTGCAGCATGAGAAAACCCCCTGGGGTAGCTTATGGGTAGTTTACAGGTAGCTTCTTCCCATGGGAACACCACGAGGGGTGGTAATGAAGTGGGAAGAGAGGTCCTACTTCCAGGTCCTGTGCTCTTGGTGACAAGGGAAGATTAATCCCTAAAAAAGGGGATGGAGCTGAACACCAGGTGGCTCAGAGTTTGGAGTGGCATTAGGAAAAACTCCTACCAGCCAGACTGAACTGTAGAAAAGCATCTCACAAACTGCAGTTTAAGTGCAATTCCAAGCTTTCTGCAAGTGGGTGAGATAGCCACTTGCAGAGAGCACAGCACAGAGCTGGCAGCCCAAAAGGTCCTTCTGCAGAGAAACCCTGCGAGCCAGGGCTGCAGGCCAAACCCCAGGCAAGCAGAGACCAACTCCAACTCTGGAACTCACGTTCAGTTCCAAGAGATTTCCAAGACAGAAAGGTCTTCTTCTCTAACTTGGATCCTCCAGAAGGGCTGCTCTCCACAATGAACAAAAATCAAAGATCCAAAGGTTTAATGCTCTATTCTTTGAATTCCATATAAAGGCCAACTCTGTCCTGTAGACAGGTTAAATAAACAAAGTTGTAGAAATGTCTGCTGCTACAGGCTCAGCTCTCTACAGGACAGGATCCCCTGTTACGGAATAAATATGGACTAACTTGAAAGAAAGCACTGAGGTCATTCAAAGTTTGGAATTTTTAAATAATTTACCTGGTTATGTACTTCTCCTCATTGCTGGAAACAGAAGAAAGATGCTGTGCTTTCATAGTCACTTTCTTCATTTACTCAGAAGAGATGAATCTAAACAAAAGGCCAGAAAAATAAATATATCCACTAGTGCCACTAGGCTAAATAGTAATCAGGAGCAAAACTTTAGCTGGCCAGGTGAAACAGGCTGGGAGACTCCAGCTAAGGGCTCACTACACCATAATTTGACTCCTTTGCACTCTGCCTCAATACCCTCATATTTCCCACTACTAGTAAAAAAGCCAGGAGCCACCGCCACCCAGTACATACCAGTAACTTCAGTTCCAAGTACTACATATAGCAGGACTTTCTCCAGCAGTTTTAGGACTACTCCAACCGCCATGACTATGCCTCACTTGTTAGCAGTCTGAGACAGAGCCCGTGTACTGGTGAGGATCCACCTGTCCATTCTGGACAGAGCATTGCCCAGGGGCACTGCAACACACCGTAACCCAGCAAAGCACCCTGCACCAGCTTCCTAAATGAGCAAGAGAAGGAGTGCTGCTCGTTGGCAGTGTCCTGCAGCACACTGAGGAAGTAGCTGGGGTAGTAAAGGGAGAACAAGGCTGTAATTACAGGGATGTAGCAATACAATTTACAGATTTCCACGTTGTGATCCCAGCATGTCGTGCAGGCAACAAGCCAGACGCATGAGACTCCAACAATGCATTCCTCAATAAGCTTAATTACCGGTCTGGGCTCACTCCTTCCCCCTCAGGTACTAGAAGACAGGCCGAGGAGAGTAACTCAACAGACTTGAGACTGATACCACGCTGAAAAAAACTCTCTCTCAGCCCCAGAACTGGCATCACACACATGTGGGGGGCAGAAAAACCCCCACAAGGAATCCCACGAGAAGCAGTCAACTCTCCAAAGACTGCACTGGAAGTTATCATTCCACTTTTATGTCTCTCATTTAGGAATGATGACAGAGCAATTTGCCCCACAGCACTCAGTGTCTGTTCTCCCTTCTGCCAGGAGATGGACTCGAGCCTGATTTCAGCCTGCACTGGGCAGGGCCTGGTCAGAGACATCTGCAAAGCAGTGAATTGCCTACAGCCCCAATGACAAGCAGCCTTCCCAAAACCAATTTAGGAAGCATTGAGGCTTGAACAGGTCACGGCTGGGCAAAGAGTAAACGCCTCTCTTCTGTGTCCTGCACTACTGAGCTGCTCTTTTAGAAGTCACCAGGTTTCCATAATCAAAGATAAAGAACATATATGGACAAATGGGATGTTTTGCATATAAAAAGCTCGATCCTCACACTATAAAACATACAGGAAGTTATTTCACGACCTCTAAAACCAGAGTGCACTACCCAAATGACCTTCACCTGAGCAGCTGAGGTTTCTAGCAGTGTTCCATCAGTAGCTCACTGAAAGGAACAGCACTTCCCTTGTCCTTTGGGTGACATCCATCAAGACAAAAACATACCTGAAAGCCAAACAAGCCCAAGGACTTCTGTACAGACATTAGTTTGTGTGTGAGGAATACACTGTTGTACACCTCTGTTGGGATTTTGCTTCTGAGTTCAGTAATCACTGGCCACACCTTGAAATCTGATGTCATGTGATTTACTAAGACCTCTAACTGAAGCAGCCGCCTGTGCCAGTGTAATTGCAAGCCAATTTTACAAGACGCAGAGGAGTTTATGTACACTGGCACCTGGATAACTGGATACACACTGAGGCTTCCTCCCTTCTGTCAGGAAACAACATGTTTGGAGCAGCAGAGAGCCAAGTCACCTCTATTAACTGTGGAGCAGCGATGCTGGCAAGCTCCAGCACTGCTCACTGCTTGTGGCTGCATTCTTTTCTATATAATTTGTCCTTAAAATGATTCATCTGAAAGAAAAGGCTGATCTCTACAGATGGAGAGAAGTGATCCTCACACACACAGAAAACAAAGGAGACGAACACTGAACTACCTGTTCTGCTACACAGTGGGTGGCTCCAAGTAAATTATTTGCCTTAAACATATTAAGCAGATCTTAAATCAGCCTGATGCCATTGAAATGCTGAAAATAAGGCTAACTGGAAGAGTAGGTGGTGATGGGAATAGCTCTTAACCCACATCTCCCCCCTGCCTCTCCCCCACTGCCTCAATGTCCAGGACAAAGACTTCTCTCCTATAGCTGTCACAGCAGCATAAAAACTCACATTGTGTTTTCCTGTTAGGTGACCAGCTCTTATCAGCCTTGTACCAAACACTTCCACACCGCCAGCTCCCCCTGGAGATAAGCCACTTCTCCCTGTGCCCTTCCCAGGGCACAGTTTGGCTGCCTTTATTTTTAGCCAAGCCCGAGACCCACGGGTTGAGAGCACGCAGTGACTTCCCCAGCACCACAGATGTCAGGATATTTGCACTGGCGCTCCCTAAGTCCACAAAGCTGTTGGATTTTCTATCACCTCCCAGTATTTTACTGTTTTCTGTGTCACTTCCCTGTAGCTCTTTTGAGGAAGCAAATAGGAGAAAAGTTTTCCACCCTTCCCTTGGGTATGAACTAACCAAACCATGCTAATTTTCCAGGTCTTTTGACAACATATGGCTGTGCCATCTATTCAAAGCCACCTCCAGATTTGGTTGGTGTCACACAGGTGCCTTTACCATTATGTTAAACTGGACTACAAGCACAGAGTTCCCTCAGGTAAGACCTAGAAAGTGAGATCTTGGCTGGGCTAACCTCCTGATGCGAGCCTTAACCATGAAGAAATCCAGTGCTTGGAAGAAGACTGACTGAAGCCTAAAATACTTCGGAAGGGAAGGCAAAGTCAGGAGTAAATAAGAAGCAGGGCAGATGCAAAATGAGCCTGCAGCCACTGGAGAAGTCTAGGGGAAGGGAAGAAAACTGACCACTACACAATCCCAAAGCTGCAAGACCTTCAGCACTCCCAGCAGGGCATAAGACAAATCTCACCAAGGTGGTGAGCTTCACTTTTCTCCACAGTTTTATATCTCTTACCTGAAATGCTTTTTCCCAAGTCCAAGTGCCAGCAGGCAGGCAGACGAGAGGACTCAATCCATTTCATTCAGCACAGTGATCTTTAAGTGACTTGCTTAAGCGGACAGCGCGGGGACAGGACAGGACAGCGGAGGAATGACACAGCAGAGTGCAAATGCTGCACAGATTGTTACCCGAGGAGAAAGAGGCAGCTGCAGAGGAGGGCTGGAAGGAGAGGGACACCTGAGATCCAGCGCTGAGCCAAGCAGGAGCAGCAAAGCAGCACCTTAGTTGTGTAACAGCCTGGATGTGCTTTTTGGTGCATCCATATATTAGGAGAGGGACCGCAGAGTGCACAGTGTGCCACGCTGAGCTCCCAAAGAGCACAGACACTAAAACCCCTAACCTCCACAAAGATCTCTACGTTGTTTTGACCCAGTGCTCCCCAAAGCTCTTCCAAACCCACAGGAAGCCAGGATGGGGTGAACCTTTCCCATTTCTTGTAAGGAAACCACATGGCTCAGCTGTCTGTCCACTCAGCCATCAACTCCATACACGTGGAATATTTTGGACAGCATAAAGCCTTGCACCACAGGCACAACAGCACCTCTGAGCCTTTTTGTAAACTCACAGGTGTCTGGTGTTTAGCAAAATTTGGACTATTTTTGGTTTCTATACAAATGAGTTTAGGATTTATTCACATGGATAAACTCAGTACCAGCAGCATAATTTTACTAGTCACATACTCTAGGTATGAGCCTTCATATTACCTTTTTTTATGCTTTTTGTTTAAGTTAGATGACCTTGCCGCCATAAAGTTAATTAAAACAAAGTACTTCCTCTGAGCAATTGTGTCTTTCCCACTGAGAACAAGGGAGTTGCTTTTTCCTTGGTGTTTTAGAGTTCTTCACACTTTACTTTAAAAGGTAGCTGCTCAGTAGGGTGCAGTAGCAGCACTGCCTGAGTACAAATCCCAGCACAAGCCCTCTGCCCAGGCAGGATCGAGATGGGACCTGGCATTCATGTCAGTGTGTCCCAGTGACAGAGGAGATCCACAAGCTGCCTCCCCTGGCACATGGACACAGCAGGGCTTGCACACGTTTCAAACACTAAGTAACCCACTATTAGGAACACAAGTTACTTTCTGTTCTGGGCCGCCCAGCACAGACCAAAGAGAACACACAAGGTCACTGATCGACCTTCTAAGTCACCCCGGCCACTGACTGCACACCGAGAACAGCACCCGAGATCTGTTACCTGCCTAGTTAATCACAACTGATGCACAGACCCCCCACACTGGGGGTTCCTGGACGAGAATCTCTGAGCGAGCACCTCTCCTTCCCTCCGGCACCCGAATTTACCCCAGAGCGATGTGCCTGGAGCTCCGGGTGGCTGCAAGGACCTCGCTTTCCCCCTGCTCTGCAGCTCGCACAGCAGGCAGAGCAGCTCCAGCTCTCCATGGCACTCACCTGGGCGTGCGGTCCGAGGAGGAGTTTCACAGCCCTTTCGCTGAGCCCTGGCAGAGGCATGACAGCACGGCCCTGGCTCACAGCCACCCCTGCTGCTGCCTGGAACTCACGGGGCTGCGGGGCACTACCTGGCTTAAACTGGGAGTGCTGGGAGCCCAGGACACTCCCCGCACCTCAGTGCATGTCGGGAATATTTACCTTTCCTCCCTCCGAGCGCTGACAGGAGCGCCCCTTAGTCACGGCTACACCTCTGGGAGGCTCCGGTTAACACTTTCATCACTAACTTTAGGAGGGAAAGACAACCTGCCGGCTCCCGGGAGTCACCTGCCGAAGGGGCACACCCTGAAACATCCAGTACCCAAGCGCTGGTATGCCTTGACTTCTTCTCTGTTTCCTAATCCATGGGATAAAGTGAGTTTTCCCGCAGAGACATGCCCATCTCCAGTGCTTGGTTGAATAACTGGGACAACCCATCAGGTCGTGCCTAAGTGCAGATAACACAGATTTATGACACTATGACCGAAATTGTGACAGCACAACTTGGTCCCTTCACCGCGCACAGCTGCGTAACCCATTTTTTGCTGACCTCTGTAATGGCCTTATGAATATTACTCATTAGGCAAGAGTTGTGTCTGTAAGAGTTTGGAAAGCATTGCTGCTTACCTTAATTGCTCAGCAGGTAACTGTACAAGTAGATGTTTAAGCTGTAACAACATATTTGAACCAAGACACACCTTCCCACTTCCTACTGTTTGCTCACCCATTTACTGCAAGCCATTTATTCACCAGATGGCCTACATATAACTAGAAGTTACTGGGCCACAGAGAAGAGCATGAAGAATGCCAGGCCTGAATTTGCCTTCACACCCATCTTATTGCACTGCAATTCATATCAAGTTGCTTCTGCTTTATATGATGTTAAGGAGAAGCAGAACAGACTCAGATATTTGATGCCTGATCACATCTTATCCTGTGGTATATTCCTCTCCGGAGCCAGACACGCTGCCATACACTCACTACAGGACACCTGGTATTTGGGACTAGAGTTTGTGTTGCAGTTTCAAGCTCTGCACCTCAAAAATACTGTCATAAGGATTGACTGGTATATACAACATTAAGAATCACTCAAAACATGAGGGAAACAGCATGCAAGATCTTTTACTCAGCTCACAACAGCATAGGATCTCCGTGCTGTGGTGGGATTGGAGCTTCACACCAAGCTCAGCCATGGGTTAGGGTTCCTAATTGTTTAACACAGATCCACACAGCTCCCCAGTTGGTGTAAAACCACAGGTTTAATTTTTCCTGTCCCAGCTTCAGGCACTGGAGCACGCTGCCTGGTGCTCTGGGAGCAGAGATGTGGTGCAGCCTGACCCCTTCAAGGCTCTAGCCCAAGGTAATGTCAAATACCTGGTTTTGACAAGTCTGCCACCTCACTGGACACTCGCACCGTGAAGCTCTTGGGTACAGGAAGTTCCCAAGTATTTTTAGAACTAAAGACCACATTATTACTTTCCAACAGGGCAATGTGATGTTAACCCCCCAGGGTAAATCAATCTTCATCCTGCCCCCAAACTTTTAAACTTAAAAAGCAAGCTAAACCTTACATTTCTAGGGATAACTGTTTTTTGGTTTTGTTTTGGGTTTTTTTTTAAGTTTACAAGGAAGGTTTGAAAACCCAATGCTTAAATTACTTAGACTCATGCAAAAAGATGTCTCAGTAAGAAATTAATATAATAAAGCACCAAACCCTCTCATGGTAACAGAAAACTCCAGTTCCCATTTCCATTTTAACCCAGGTGTGTTGATCCTTACCTTGGCTTGGACAGCGCGGCTCCAGTTTGTTTCCAGTTTTCTGTCTCACACTTGAACTGCTCCGACCAGTGTCCGAGTTTTGATCTCAGCTGAGTCACACACAATTACCTGGTGAGCAGTTTGGAGGGATGGGTCAGTGCAGACCAGGAGTAGGTGTCTCATGGGGAGGGGAAACAGATCTTTAGGGCCACAGAGCAGGAACTCACTGCAAACTCCAAGAAATGGAATGCTTTGATTCCTCTCATAGAAATTAAATAATCAATGCACAAAGACGATTAGTTTTTCATCTTTCATAATGAACATAGTTTACATGCCCTGGAAATCTATGAACAAGTCACAACTTGGTTATACTATTTCACCTCTTAAGCACAAAGGTAACAATAATTCCTTCAGAGCAGGCAGGGAATGTGGTGGCCCTGGAGTCTCTATAGGCTCTGTTACACTTCAGCTCCTTGAATAACTAATAACAAAATAATTGGAAGTTAATAAGTAATTGGAAGTTGCAGTTGAGCCATTTCATAAGGTGGCCTCAAATCATTAACAAAGTGGCTGCTAAAGAGAGGAGAGAACCTCAAATGGGGAAAGCAGAGATTCCTGTTCTATTTTTATAGTAGCCAATCACAGTAAGCAGGCTGCCCCAGCAGCACCACACACATGTGCTGCACTTCAGTGGAAGGGCTTTGATAAACACTAAAGATTCCTCCGCTTTATTGCAAGAAGGAAAATCCCCAACCCTGCTTGCAAACACCTGTTTCTAGACAACTCATTAACTTCAAAGGCAGGTACTGAGCCAGGTACTCTAATGCAAAGAGAGACCCTCAGCTGACAAGATCTGAAGTTATCATAAAACAAGCAATCAATACCTCCCTTTACATTACAAATGTTGCCAGGGGGGTGGCATTGGTCACAGCAACAGATCAAGAAATTAAAAATGGGATTTACCCTGCAAAGGGCCTCCCACTCTTCAGCAAGATTATTTTCTGTCATCACACCCAAGTGCCAACAGCAATACTTGTGTGCCAGGACATGTTCTGGAGCCACAACTGATAAGCACAGAAACCAGAAACGGGGTAGCAGATGATTAGCTCAGATAATTAAACACACAATGCACACATCCACTACAGAGGCTTATACACTGTTATGGGCCATAATCCCTCACACATACCATTGGGTGGATTTTGAGGACCACGAGTTTTTAAGGAGCAGAAAGGAAGCAGAGATGATGCTTGCAGCAGCAGATGGACTAAAGGCTGTGGTTTTAGACAGCATATCAAGAGCTGGAATTTGTCAGCACTGACCTTTGTGTGCATGGAAAGCAGCTTGCAGGTCTCACTGTCGTTATCCTTGTGAGACACTGCTGGACGGGCAGGTCCAACCTAAGTGTCTGAAACACCTTTAGTCATGCCTCGTGGCTGGCATTGATTATTCACACCCATGAAGTCATCCATGGAATATGACAAGACTTCAAAAAGCCACACAGGGTTTTCACTGCCTGGAGCTACAAATTACTGCAGAGGGCAGAACCAGAGGGAGCTGCCCTGTCCCGAAGAGCTACAGTCATACAGCTTGTCACCCATGACAACTCAGCCAGGAGTGAAATCAGCACCTCATCACACCCAGCCAACTCGCGCAGCACTTACAAGCTGTAACTCCCCCACACTCAAGGTTTACAGACGCAGATTTTCCTTAAGTCCATAAAACACAATTTCCTCAATTGTTTTTTGTAAGTCGCTCTATATCTGGATTATTCTGTGTTCAAGATGGAAAACTCTTGGTCTCCCTTATTCTTGACAGCCACCAGCAAAACCCCTTCCAGTCCCCACACAATGACAAGCAGCTGTCTGTGCCTCACAGGACCCTTTTGTGCTCTGGGCGTTCCTCTGTAAGGGCCAGTTGAGACCATGTGACTGTAGCACCTGACCCCCTTTTTCCATATGCAATTTTTCTTTAATTACTTCTTTCTTAAGGCAGGTGAGTCATCATGTGGACTGTCTCCTATTTTCTAATCCTTTAAAAACGTCAGTCCAGAACTCCCCACAATCAAAGTCATACTTTCCAGAGTTTTGGGGAAGATTCAGATTTAATCCTGAACTGAAACTGTTACCATCGTTCCTGGGAAGGCAGATTCACGCACTTGGAACTTCCCTTGCGAATAAACCTGTCATTTTTTCTGTAACTTCTAATTAGATTATGTACAAATGGGAGGATTCAGTTTGAAAAGTGTTACACACCAGAGCTTCTCCTGCAGACAAGGGGACAGTTTATCCCTGCAGCAAAACACACTGAAATGTGTGTCAGTGATCTTTGCATATGTAACAGTCTGTGCACTAAAAGCGTGAGGAACAGCTCTCCCTTGTTTTTGCTCCGTGGTCATGGAGCAAGGGGTCAGGGGCTGGTGGGCACAGGGGCAGCTGTGGCAGTGACAGTGGCAGAGTGTGTGAGCAGCCCACGCCCCTGAGCTCACAGCCCCTGCACAGCACAGGAGTTCTCTGCAGGGCACACAGCTCTGCACTGCGTGCTGCTAAGCACAGATCACTCCAGTGATGCTCCAGGCTGCTGGGAGGCTGTAAAACCAGCGACACCTGAGACCTGAAAAATTATTCTAGAATAAATATTGCAAATAATAGCCCTGAAGTGCATCAGGAAAACTGCTCAGAGAACGGAGTGTGTAGATTTGTACTGCATCAGACATCTAGCCAGACAGTAGAGCAGATGACCTAGAAGCATCCCTGACTCTTATCTGTGAATTTCCTCTTGAAAACCTCACAGGAGCATGGAAAGCACTGCAAAGGAGAAAGTGCAAAGCAGAACGGGTCAGGCTGACCCCCTGAGGTTCTGCCCTGGGCTGGGCGGGTTGAGCAGATCACTGTGACTCCCCTCTAAGAAAGTTCACCCCGACACAGACATTGCTCCGCTCTGCTCAGTGTTCTCACTGACAATCACCCTTCAGACACTGCAGCTGCTTGCTCTGGATCACTCCTGGCCTTCCATAATGCCACTTTTCCTTTACAATATCGAATAACCCCTTGGGGCATTCAGCTGTCGAGCACATTTTACCAGGATGAAATAGATTTATATACTTACTGCGTCACATTCCTATTCTTCTCCCGAGTGTCTGATTGTATGGATCACATTTTTCTTCTCATTCAGATATCCAAGGCCCAAATTCTTCTGAGCAGGGTCCTAGAGCACAGGGTGCCACTTGTGTGTCTCCTCGGGGGCAGAGGCGGTGGCATTTCAGTGGCACTGGAGGAAACAATCGTGCCTCTGACTTTGAAGTGCCAAACCCTCCCAGTGCTTGGCTCACACATTTACAGCCTACACCAGGGTTTATGGGAATTAATGGGGCTAAAATCCGATCTGGCTGCTGAGGGCACCTGAATGTCTTTCTGGCCTAGAAGCACTTTGGAAAAACAAATCCAGATGAGAGCAGAAGCACATGGAACATGGTGGGATATCAAAACCCTGTGTGATTTGGACTAAGAGCTCTGCCTGTGCCTGTGTAAGGCAACATAAACAAGTCAATAGCTGTTTAGGAGATGCTGAAATTCTGGAAAGATTCTTGCCTGCGCATTTGTTTGGAGGGTGTGTCTTCCAGTTTGGAATTTGATCAGTCTGAAACAGTCATTCTCAGCCTGTGGGCAATACTTTGCTTCCAGCCAGTGCGCATGTCCTTACAGGTGAAGAACCTGAGCAAGCTGCCCACTGGGAATGCTGATCCAGCCTCTGGGATGGTGTTGCCCCAGCTTTTCCAATGCACACAGGACACTGTGGGCTGCTGGGTGACAGAGCCAGTCTCCAACAGGGGACAGTCAGTCAGCTGAACAGCTGCATGGCAATAAAAGTGTCTTTAGGACTCTGAGCTGGAAGCTGAGCTTGCCCTGGTCTGTGCAGAGAGCACAGGTTCTAACAGGTGCAGGAATGGAAGCAGCTTCAGGCATGAAATGTTCTGCAGAAGTTACTGCAGAAACAGGAACTGCTGCTGAGGAATAAATGCCCAGCTGATTCCTGGAGGGATGTGGGCAGGGAGCTGAATGCTCACCTCCTGGAGCACCTGTGTGCTGCTTGTCAGCTCAAAGCACTGCAAGAGCCAGCACTGGATTTTCAAGCCTTCATTTACAGCAATAAATGTCAGCATTTCAGACACTTCTGTGACTAATTAAGGGTTATCTAGCAAAATACCCTGAAAGTGAACCCTCACAGATCAACAAACATTTTTACAAGACCAATGTGAATGTCTAAGCCTGGCGTCATTCCTGACATCCAGCGTCACAGATTCGCACTACAATGACAAGTGTTTTCCAAAGAGGGATAATCCTTGGTCAGAGACAGCTGTCCTTGTCACCTGAAATGTCATCAAAGGTGGCATTCTTCTGGGCTTGGATCCTTCTGCTTCCTCTTCCCCCGCCACTTAGAAATGTCCTGACAAGTGCAGGATATGCCTTTTCCCAGAAACAGACTTTGTTTGGGACTGACACGTGCAGGTCTCCATGCTGGAAAAGGGAAAGCAAGATCTCTGTGTCAGTGCTGTGAGGTAGTGATTCACCTTAATGATCCTGGTTTGCCTCACCTGGGAACTAAAATTTTGTAACTTAAAACTTGTCTTGCAAAATGTATATTTTATACTTAATTTAGCTGCTGAAATAAAACCAAAACGCTGCTTGGATTTTGCCAGGAGTGAATGTAAAAAGTAATGTCTCCCAGCTCTCACTTAACTTGCCTATCTTCTTATGTTTTTCTTTAGCTCTATTTTCCAGCAAGTCACTTCCCAGAAAAACATGTTATTGCAAGTCTTCCCTGGGACCTAAACTGAATAAATGCCATTGTGTTCAGAAGTTTGGTATAGAGATGATGTAATAAAAGTCATATGCCAACTTCTTATCTCCCACCGAGCTAGTTCCTTAGTACTTGACCTTTTCATGACTGTTTAGACTATACACATTTCTGATTACACACTTGCTAGCCTTTATCCAGAAAAACCCCACTATTGCAATACAAGCACTAATAATTATATGTCAACGAAGTCCGCCCGCGCTGTAACCCCGGGGTCATTAGGCTGCAGTGGCGAACAATGACCACGAGACGGCGCCACCCCCGGCTGGTTTGGCTGGGAAGGACCTTAAAGCCCATCCAGTGCCACCCCCTGCCATAGGCAGGGACGCCTTCCACTGTCCCAGGGTGCTTCAAACCCCGTCCAGCCTGACCTTGGACACTGCCAGGGATCCAGGGGCAGCCACAGCTTCTCTGGGAAAACTGTGCCAGGGCCTGCCCACTCTCACAGAGGATTCCTTCCCAATATCCCCTCTGACTCTGTTCTCTGGCAGTGGGAAGCCATTCCCTGTGTCCTGTCCCTCCATGCCTTGTCCCCAGTCCCTCTCCAGCTCTTCTGGAGCCTCTTCAGGCACTGGAAGGGGCTCTCAGGTCTCCCCGGAGCCTTCTCTTCTCCAGGTGAACCCCCCCAGCTCTCCCAGCCTGGCTCCAGAGCAGAGGGAATCCAGCCCTGGGAGCATCTCCGTGGCCTCCTCTGGGCTCACTCCAGCAGGTCCACATCCTTCTTACGTTGGCTGACAGAATTAACTTTGACAAAAGCTTGTGTTTAATATGGTGGAGTTGGAATAAATGTACTCTGCCACTGAGGATATGACTGTCAGAGCTGCCAGCATTTGTGTGTCAGAGTCACCACTTGTGACATGCTCTGCTGACTCCAGAGTACAGAAAAAACAACTGTTATATTTGTGTTGGAAAGATGTTTTAAGGGCTCATGTAGTAGACAGTGTTAAGGAGGCTATTAGAGCTTCCAAGGTTTAAGGAATGTCCAAAGAAAAACATGAAATGAACACTGATCCAACATGCCACATGTAGAGATAAAACATAGCTGTTGCCAAACCTCTCATTTACAACTGCCTTGGGACAAGGCTTGAAGATTACTTAGTTTTAAAGTCTTCTGAAAGTCTGGAAAACTGCAGACCAGTAAGTGGCTGTCTCTACCAGGCAAATAAGTAGAAATCAGAACAGAGAATGGAGACAATGAACACAGGACTACACCCAAAATGGTGGGGAAGGTTTGTTGGCAAAAGCTGTGGCTCAGGACCTGTCAGGACACTGCTGAACAGGAACCCAGGTGGCAGGGATGCTCTGGCCCCACAGGGGAAATCAACAATGTCCATCACTAAAGATTCCTTAAGAAAGGAGAGGAGAAATGACTCATGTAGAAGAACAAAAGGTTAGAAACAGAAGGCAGGACTTAATAATGGCCAGATTTGTTCTTGGAGAGCAGTGGTGCAAGTCTCACAGACCGGTGGGACCTGTGAAATTAATCAGGAAGGTGAAAACTGGAAAAGCTGAGTTATGTACCAAGAGGAAACAGTTCTTCTCTCTGCTCTCTAAAACTCTTCACATACGAGTATACAGCACGTATCAATCAAGTCTCCCATCAGTGACCTTTTGATAATTTCTAGTAATATGTGATCACATCTAGGGACAACTGCGGGGAACAGGTGCCAGGTGAGAACAAAACCTTCTCGTAGCTCAGTCTGTAGCTGAGCAGGTTTCGGGTTTGATTTTGAAGTGGCTGCTATGCCAGATTCAGCCACCAGATGGTGCTGCTCACCCACAAATCGCCGCTCCGGCCGTACCTGCGGGCGAAAAGGCAGTTCCGAGCAGCGCCGCTGCTGCCTCAGCCTTTGGACACCGCCTGGCTAAGGATACGCGGGGGAGCACTCGCCGTCCTACCCAGCTCGCCTTAAGCAGCGCTGCACTTACACTTGATGGTGCTGCACTTTCCTGTGGTGACCAGGGGCAGAGGAGAGGACGGGCTGAGGTACAGCTGCCTTTTACACACACATGCGGAATGGCCACGCCAGCGCCTCCCTGCCAAAGGGGGGCCCGTGCCGGGTCTGAGGCTGCAGGAGCTCGTGTGAGACAGAATGTGAGCCCAGGCTCAGGGCTAAGTTTAGATCCTCCTGCACAAGAAAAGAGAGCAGAAAACGGGCATGGAAGATTCTGCTTTGTTTATAAACACTACAGTGGTTCAAGGGCAGGAAAGATAACTGGTCCTGGACAAAGAAGATGAAGTGACACTACAAGCTCCTGCTTGTTTGAGATTGTTAGTGAAGCACTTGCAAAGAGAAATTCCAATACTCCCAGTAATGCCAAATACTAACAGAAAAAGTCTGGACCAAAAATGCCAAGTAATGGGCAAAACAAGGAATGGACATGCCCACTGTGGTCTATTCTGTCCTAGGAGCAAGAGGCTGCTTCTGCCCTTGTTTGAAGAGAAAAATATCCTGCCTTTTAGCTTGCAGATTGATGACTTACCGGACTGCGAGGAAACAGAATGTGCTCTCCCATCAGACATTGCAATCAGTAAATAGTGCTGGATCTTACTGACTGATCTGTGAGCACAGCTGTAAAATGATGGAGATGCTGGGATTGGGAGGCATTCCAGCACTGGCTCACCTGCAGAAAGTGTACATGTAGATGTTTATCCTGCCTGCTGTTCTCCCTGTCTGCTGGGCACTGTTGGCACTGAGGCTGCTGGATGGCACATCTCCTTAACACCATAAGCATCCGAGCAGTTCTGACCCACAGGGGTAACCTGACAGTTTTCAGGTTCAGGGTGATGTGTCTGAAAGAGACACAGAAAAATACTTGAAGCACAAACTTCCAAACAGCGTAACAACACAACACAGCCTTGTGTTTGAGAGAAAAGGCACGGTTAGCCAGTCAACAGCTTGCTATTTCCTGGGTGGTTTGTGTGTGCATGCAGGGACTTGCTGCTGCAGCTTGCTTTCAGTGTTTCTACTCCCTCTAGCAAAAATTAATCTGTTTCCCATAAAATAAAATATGAGTATCTCTTTGTCACCAGTTCTGAAAATCACGTGGGCAGCAGTTTGTTCTATTCCTGTTCAAAGCAGTCCTCAAGAGCTCAATTCAACCCTAACCCATGTTTGGACACTCTATTGTGGCAGATTCTTAAAATATGTGGGATGGCTTTTAAGCATACAGTCCAAAGTTTCTAGGAGTGGCAAGCATTATATTTTAGGTTTCATTCTACATTTGTCATATATTTCACTGACAATGCCCCTGGTGCTATCCAAGTGCCCTGAGAGTGTATGGTATCTTTTTCAAAAATAAAGACCAGACCAAAGTGTGTTGGGGGAAATCCTTAATTTCATGGTGCCTATTTCTGGGGGCCTGGGGTAGAGGAAATACTTCCTTCATTCTTTTTTCTGCTACATCTACTAAAAGCAGTTTCTCTACAAAAAATATGGAATGACTTGCTGACCCCTTGGGAGGATGAATAAATTTAGTCTAAAACCTCATCACTAGTGACAGAAGTATTGTTATTAAACACCTAAGGAATGGTGAGATCCATGGACAGGGATTTTTCTGAATGATGACATGATTTTGAGTACCTGAGGTTCAAATATACCTGGCTTGCAGTAACAACAGAAATTCAGGCCAGTTTCAGGCTTTCAGCCAAACCGAAGGCATTTGTAGCCGAACAACCGGACCACGGAACACAGGGGGAAATTTTGCCACCACTACTGAGGGACAGGAGATCAAGCCCAGAGCAAACACATGTGATTTAAAACCATTCAGTGCCTGGCACTGAGCTGAGGACCTCACGCAGCACAGTAATAAAGGCCTGGTTACACTGAAGCATATGTGGGAGACAGTTTTGAAAAATGAGGGATATGTCCCTAAAGCTCAGCTGTCATTTAAAGATGCAAGGCCAAGAGATTCAGCAAGGGCTTTACTGCTGTGCCATAACTGGAAGGAAAGCATCTGTATTAATCCTTTGCTGTTCAGACATTATTTAGATTGAGATTTTACTCTGTTTGAAAGCTTTAGGAAGACATCAGACATCCAGAAAGGTCACAGATGGAATTACAAGATAAATTCTTTAATGATCTTCTCAAACTCCTCTAGCAATTGGCCTCTGTAGCCCTGATGAGCCTCACCTGGGACACCCTTAAACATCCCTTCTTGCCCATGGGCCCAGAAGCCCCTTTAAGCTTGGGCTTTGCCATTTTCCTTGTTTTTGAACTCTTTTCCTGGTTTTTAACTCCTTGTTCAGGCTCTGTGAAAAGGGGCCTGGGCCTGGGAGTGTTTGGCTCCCAGTCCCTCAGGAAGCAGCTGGTCCATGCTGGGCCCCAATATCCTCCTGCTCTAACTTGCCCACTTGCTACAACATCGAGCACTGATTCCTGAGAGTATTTCCTGGGTGCTCCCTCGATGAAGATGTAAAAAATTATGTTGATATTAGTTAGAAATAAATTTAGGAATATTTAAATGTTTTTAACCTCATGTAATAGCAGGGGAGACACTGCTTCACAATCCGTTTTCATAAAAATGCTTTCAAGTGGATTCTGAGTTTAATTCTGGTGTAAGTAACAAGGTTCTCCTCCTGTAGCATTGTTTTTATTGGTCTCTACTCATCTAATTCTTCATCTGACCCTTTGAGGTAAAATATTCCCATGGGCTGTCGTGGTCATGGAATGATCAGATGCTTAGTATGTTTACTTGTTTCACACCTTCTAAAACAGAACCATTAAAGCTCTGCAGTCAAGAGACTGGTGCAGCATGCACAAGAGGAAGGAGTGCAGCACACGCCAGCAGGAAGTCTTGAGAGTGTTTTCACTTCAGGGATCTTGTTAATGCCTCTGAAATGGGGTGAAAAATATCAGATTACCCAAGTGGGACGGGGAAAACACCTCAGTGAATAAGACCTGTTTGGTCAAATAATGCAGGAGAGAAATAAATAAGGCAGAAGAGAAATAAATCATGCAAATCCCTCCCTACGAGTGCACCCTGAGTCAGCTTTCAGGCAGTGTCTGTAAGTGGCACTGCTGTGAAAACACAACAGGCTGCACTGAAAGCCAGGGTGTCATCTGTGCCTGAATTTCCTGGCTCTAAGGTGTGGAGCAAAACCACAATCCACCTCAAATCCTTCTTTTTTCTGTGGCCGTTAATTTGTTTATGAAGTGCAGTGAGGGTTAAATATTTTGCTTGAATCCGCTCCAAAGGATTATAAGGGAGGTTTACTCCAGAAAGGAAGAAACCCAGACACTATTTTTCTGAGTTGCAGATTTACAGTATTCCCTTTTAAAGGGTTAGAGTGCCTGAAACATTAAAGATAAGCTTGTACTCATAATTTGCATTGCTTCGCACAAAACATACACAACGAAGGTGATGCTTCTTTCAAAGGTCTTCTAAATCCATACTTTCAAGTACACCTGGTTCCTCCCAAATCCTACTTTTGGAAAAAAGAAAACCCAGTTTCAGTTACATTGTCCAAGTTCTGTACTAGTTGTGTTTGAGAATTGTACCAATTCTTTATTTAATCATGTAACCCATAGCAAGCCTCTGCTCCTGTTTTTTTTAGAGTGTATATATTCTTCCATAAAAGTAAAATATGAACCATGTGGTTCTCAAGGCCTTTAATCTAACCTTTCTTCATACTGTGTATTTGAGTATTTCTTTTTCTGAACTCTACAAACGACTCAGAAAGTCTTGGTAGCTCCAACGCATCTCCCAGGAGACAGGGAGCTTCAATCTGTGGAGCTTTCATATTTCATATTTCACATCCTCTGCCAGGTTACACCAACTAGAAAATAGTCACATCACAAAGTGCTGTCATGTCCTTAGTCAAAATTTCCATGTTCCGATGTCCGTGTGGGAATGGGTGCTTTGGGAACGGGAGCTTCAGATCCACGTTGTGGTCTCAGCTTGTGATTCAGGCCTCTTCTTTGCCTCTTGGGACAGAAGCAAGTAGCTGCTGGTTGTGCAAGTGCTGGAGGGGGTGGAAAGGCTCTGTCCCATTGTGGAGAGCTGTGGCTCAGCAGCAGAGTGGTGTGCAGGGCACCTCAGGGCTCAGTCACCACTGCTATTATTTGGTTTTGCTGAGGCAGTGTGCAAAAGCTTGGCTGCAGGTAAGGAGCCTGTTATTCCAGACACACTTCCAAAACAGGAGCATGGGATGCTTGCTGGTGCTGGAGTCTCACAGCCCCCAGCACACCCTGCACCACGGGCTCTAGGATGCCATCCTGTGAGATTGCACGTGCTGCCGGACACCCTGCATGTGCACTCTTTGCCTTTCCTGGCTTTTCTAAGTGTGCTGCCTGCTGGGATTATAGGGGAAAAGAGGATTTAATGCATCCACTTACTGATCCTCTTACAGAGACAGATGGTTACTTTCAACCCACTAATAAGCTCCCGCAGGAACTGGGGCTGAGCGGTGGTGAAATGCCACCTCCTCGGAGCACAGGCACTCTCAAGGAGCAGGAACATGAAGATGCTGCCCTGTTGTCCTGAAAAAGGGACCACCACAGCCCTTCCAAACTGCCAGTGTTCTTGGCTGTGTGCCATCAGTGCACAGGGCTCCTGGGGTGGCACTGTGCAACCCCAGGAGATTGCAACACGGTGCAGGCAGGATTTGATTGCCTTGCTGGAACTCGTTACCAAGTTCCTGCCTCCAAGTACAGGAATGGCATGAAGATGGCCTTTGGATGTCCCAGCAATGATTCACTTTGAAATGAGTGATGGCTGGCTCAGGAATCTGAGAATGAGGCCCTGAAAACCAGCAAAAGTCCAATGCACCAGCACTGGAATCCAGGGAGACACGCTCACAGTGGGCAAGGCAGGAGGCACGTCTGTGAGCCACCCACCCTGGGCCACAGCTGCTGCTGTGCCTCCAGCCTGCCTGCCCTTCCTTTATACCATCACAGTCACACCCAGCACCACGCTCCACCTGTAATGCTGCAGCTGGGACAGGAGATGTGCACTGGAAATAATCCCAGGATGGTCTGGCTGCTTCCAGACAGCACAGAGTGCCTGATCCCCTCCCTGCCTGCTGCTGAGGTTCATGGACTCAGCATATTAGCAGAGAGACCCAACACTGCCTTCATTTGCACCCATTGCTGTGGCAGGAGGAGCCAACGTGACCGAACTTGATCCAAAATGAAGTGACCTATATGTTAGTAAGGCTTTTGTTCCATGATAAGGACAGCATTATGCCTTGTGATTCCATTGTGTTGTATGACTTCACGTTGCCTTAGTTCACTGAGGCTCTAGAGCACCCACCACGAATCCTCCACAAATTACCTGCCAGCTGAAGTAGCATGTCTGGTGCTTCCTACAGTGGATCACTCCAAAATATTTCCCAGGCTGTGTTGTTACACTAATCTAGACACACAGTTTTGGGGAAGCTACTGAGATGTTTTTATTCCTTCCTCATCCCTGGCCTCTCCTTCCCACTTCCGCAGTGCAGCTTTAGCACCATCTCCTCAGTTCTTCCATTACCACTGCCAAAGATTCAGATTACAAGGTGGGATCCTCTCAAAAAAAAAAGAAAAGAATCACCCCAAAAGCAAAATGACCAGCACTACAATGGAAAAAACCTGTCTGTAATGATGAGCACCTCAGAAATCTCAGCCCATTACAATTTACCAGATCCCTAAGTCAGTCCAAAAACTCCTCCTCTGAAACCACATTCTGACTGCATGTTAATGAGAACCACAGTTCCTTTCTGGTTTAATTTTTCCAAATCACAGTAAAACAGCACAATAGCTGTTGATTGGGAAAGATCTTTGATTCTGAGAAGAAATAAAGACAGGCCAGTAAAGGAGGACTCCAAGACACTCACCACGGTGCAACACAACTTGCCTTAATGTTCTGCCTAAACAGTAAGATGTGATTTTTAGTATCTCCAGAACAGAAGCAATTCATTCATTGTCTGAACTTGTGCCACCTGATTTCCACTTCTTACTGTCAAAAAAATTACATAAGTGTTCAAAAATCGTGTTTAAAAACCAAGCCACTTCGCCTTTATGCCTCCTGCTACAGACACATGCTTTTCATCTGCAATTTCTTTTGGTAAGTGATTACCATGATGTTTGGCATTTCCTTTCAGACTGGGCTGTGAAAATGATGGAACATGCACTGGCTTATATGGGAATTACAAGCATTCCTTTCAGAGTGCACTGGGATGGGTTTAGGACATGACACACAACTTCGTAAACAGGGATCACAAAATGCCAGATCAAGAAAGTACATGATGCCAAGGACTACAGTTTTTGTTTGGACAGGTTTTGGAAAGTTTTGGACAGGATTTGACTGTCTATCATGGCATGATTGTTTATGCCAGGGCAACAAAGAATACATCAGCTTTTTTATTCTCAGTGTATATTGACTTCAAAGCTTCATGATAAATGGAGCCCTGTCTTGGAAATGGGCATAAAAGACCAAAAATTTCAATGAGGCTTCACAAATGCTCTCCAGAAGTCATTTCTCCCTTCCTGTCCAATTCTATACCTTAAACCAGAATCCTTATTACTGAAAGTTTATAATAACAAAAGGCTACAAGGTCAAGAGTGACCTGCATCTATCCCCTTTCCCACACCTCTATAATGTACTTCAGGAACTTGTGTGAAAGGTGAACAGTGACGTTCAAGTCAACAAGTGCACATCCTGCTCATCTTGCAACATTCGCTGGAAGGAAACTGGTTTCAAACTGTGGTTTAGTAACCATTCCCCGATCAAAGCACTGTCATATGTCCCTCACTAAGGTGCAAACCAAATACTAATAATTGCATGATAAATAAATACTAATAAATACTAATAATTGCATGTTGTTTTACAACCGAGCACCACTGGCACAGACATAGAATTACTCTTTAAGGCACTACTGCCTGAAAACTGTTTGTGCCCTGCACTGTTTGAGTTGCTGGGCCTGCTCTGCTCCTGAAGGCTTTTGTCACTCATCACCCTCCAAGTGCAGAGAGCACCAAAGGTGCAGTCAACCCAAAAGGACCAGTAAAGCTCCTGTGCAGCAGCAGCAGCTGTGCTAATGTGCTGGGAGAGTCTTACTGGATTTGGTGGAACTGAACGCACCCCAATGCCTCAGGTAGAAGAGTAAAACTAGAATACATGAGGAAAACCTTCTCAGGAGAGAGCTTTTCAAACCTCAACAAAGCCAAAAAGTAGGGGAGACACCAAGTTCAGCCAAGATGAAAGGCTCCTAGGTCTCTTGTGTTTCACATTTACTCTAGGGAAGTCTACTCTAGGAGCTCTTCTGCAGGACCATCTTTTTACCCAAGCAGTTTTTGTTTTCCAGAACTGCTGCAGTCATGGGTCTTATGCAAAAGCATTAGTAGCATTTTCTGAGGACTAGTAGTGTTTTCTGAGCAGTCTGTGTGACTGACAGTCACACATGCCACTTCAGAAGTGAAAATGATAAAACGCTGGCTGGAAGGAAAGCTCAGAGTGACTCTTACCAATTCCCGAGCTCTTCAGAGCTTATTAAGCTTTAGAGGAATGGGGAAGGGATATTGTTTTCTGTGGATGATTAAACATTCGGCTCTGTGCCCTGTGCTCACAATGGATGGTTTTCTGATTAACTGTACTGGGATTGGATAGTCAACTGGTTGGACCCAAAAAACAGGTATTGTCAGACCTTCAGGGTAAATGTGCTGGGGAAAATCAAACTCCTTGCTGCAGGTTTATATCCTTGATCCACATTAAATATTTACATGTTTGAGTTTGGTATGGACCACTGCTGCTCTGTGTCACAAAGCAAAACGCAGCTGTTTATGCTAAACAAAACAGATCAGTTTCTGTGTCCTAATCACATTACTTCGTGTAAGAGGAAATCAGCTCTGGGGTGCAATTAGGAGAAACAGTGATATACAAAAGTAATTCCCACATCTTTCATTGGATCCCAATGACAAATGCTTCTAGAATAAAGAGAAGAGGATGCCTTTTATCCAAAGAGAATCCAAGCCCAGAAAGGACAAAACACTGAAGCCTAATACTGAAGACAGGATAGTGTGGGAACAGCAGAGGGACACTGGGGCTTTCAGAAGTTCAGGACACACCTTAGGAATTCCATTTCTAAGTGGGACAAGCCAGTTCAAGCCAGCTCAGATCTCGGTTGATGGTACTTTGGTAAACATTGGGCCCACAGACATAAATCAGTCATACAGAGATAGGATCTACCTCAGATGAAGATCCATCCGGGTAGGCAGTGTTTAGGTGAGATTACAAGCCACTCCTTGAGACTGTCCAGTCACTTTCTTTTGAAGAGTTAAAGATTAGCTTCATCGTTTTCCCCGAAGCACCAGGGAGAAATGCAAATGCACTGCAAACTTGGTGTGCAGAACGGATGTGATTCAGTGTATAAATACTAAGATAGACAGAGATTTACACTGCTAAATAATGGTATTTTAAATTTCAAGTTCACGAAATTCAAGATACTTTATACAGCACAGAATTGCTTTCTTCAAGTGCAGTGATTCTGCAATCTATGGAGAATGAAAGCATTGTGAATTCCGTCTTTGTACCACTGGGCCTTTAAAAATCCAGAGAGCTACTTGTGAGTGCTGTGGAGAAAAGCCAGGGTGCAAGTTCCCAAGCTCTGCCTTTGCTGTCACATACCTGTGAGGAATGGGAGAAGGCAAACAGGTCACACCTGAAGCATTTGTTTGACCTGCTGCCGACTTCTGATCAAGTGTTACAAAATTCACTGGAGTTAAAGGAAGTTCTCCACGGCAGAGGTTGCCAAAAAATCAACACAGTGTTAATTATTCCCTGGGAACTAAACCATACAAAATGAAGGAAAGAAGAGGAAAATCCAGTGACAAGAAAAATGAGTTTGATTTCACTGAAAACCATTCCCTTCCAGCACAGCGTTACCAAGCAGGGAGAGTAGTCATTGGAGGTGCTGTCTTTGCTCTTTTTTCTTGAGGAGCAGGGCTGGGTGGGAGGAGACAGGACCTGGGGTCTGTTCCCATCGCAGCTGACCTTCCCAACCACTGCCCAGCATCTGTAACAACTGCAGGAAGAAGTGGAATACTCAGGTGCAACTGCAACACAAAGCCTTATCTGTACCTATTAGCAGGGGAAACAGATCTCTTCCACGGCGAATGCTGAAAGTCAACAGAGCACAGAACAAAGCAAACACAGATTGTTAATCTGCAGAAATCCATGCCATTCAATCATCTTGTAAATAAACCAGCAGAACTGAAATCCCAGGACAGAGTTACTTGTGTGGAGTCAGGTAGTGTTTCTGCAGTACCCAACCAGCGGGACAAGCAGCAGATTCCTTAGGATGTGTTTGTTCCATTTTGACACTTCTCCAGGAGTGTTCCCCCTCAGCTCCAGTGTCAGAGGTTGTTGTTTAAGGAGCTGAAAAGTCTCCCTTGGTTTCACGTGGTGTAAACACCCACACAGTGTGCTTGGTGACCATCAGCCCCACGAGGAGCCAGCTTCCCACCCCACGGAGACAAACCCTCATGGATAACCTGCAGCCACAGTTCCCTTCCTCTCCAAGCGCTTCTGTGTTCACCTCTTGTTCTCTCAGGTGCAGGTGAAAACCATACCCGTGAGCCCTCTATCTCCAGTTCAAACTGATCTCTCCTCGAGACAGCTAAAGCTCTGGAAATAGAAACTGTCTGGGTGATTTCCACAAGGAATTCGGGGCCAATGCACTCTATTTGTCTCCCCAGGAGCTGTTGTGCTTTGCACCGTCTCACTGGCTCTGAGTCCAGGACCTTGTTCTCTTCAGATTTACACCCAATGCTGAAGCAGGGCTCCATTGATTTTAGTTTATTCCACCGATTTTAGTTTATTCCACTGATTTAGTTTATTCTGGATTTACACCAGTAAGTGGATGATTAGAATTGCAATACCCGTGGAATGTAGCACAGGGTTGTTAATTCTGCTTTGCTTATAGGCTTGCAAATATTACAGTTTTGGAAAAAATGTCCTTGTTTTACCCTCCCCCTGCAAGTAGGTCCAGGCTACCCAGAGCACAGGCGTCTAGTTTGGGGGCAGATGATGGGATATAGGCTGGCAAAGGGGAGGCCAGGGGGGCAGGGAGGGGGCTTAAGCAGGTGCTACTCCTAAGTGTCTTCTCCAGTCCTTTCCCTATTCTCAGCTACTGTTTCTGCTCAGTCCTGGAAGTCTTGGCCTTGTCACATTAAATAAAGTATTTTTTCTGAGTAACTCTTTTGTTCCTGTATTGTAATTGGTTTTCAGTCACTTATGATGATTAATGAAAAAAGGTATTTATTTAATAGGAAAGACAATACATGGTGATACCAGGCGCAACACTGGAAAGTCCCTGATTAATCCTACTGCAATTAGTTTTTTCTTAAAAATGCGACTATTGCAATTAAACCGCAGTGGTCACTTTTGTTCTTTGGAGAAGTTGCTGCCTGTTGAGTAGCCTGGACATCCTGCTCATGCTTCAGGCAGCATCCTGTCCAGTTCTTCTTTCTCTTTTCTTTTTTTTTCCAATACTACTTCCCTTTCCGGGGATGATTTCATTTCCTATGTAGTTACTACATGGATGGGGAAAACCCGGGAATACACAAAGGCAGATATTTTCCATCAAACCTGATCAGCAAATGGCTTTGGATTGTGTAGTGAATCAGCCAAAGGGCACAGAAGAAAAGGATTGCAATTTTGGATTCCTTCAGAGTGCTGAAAAATGTGAACCAAGTTCTGAGTCAACCAGAATGTCCTGCTGGAAGCTCAGGGACTCCGCTCAGGGACTCAGCATGGCCACTAGTGCATTTTACAAGTCCAGCTGCAAGGCTGGAGAACTAAATGCACAGCACCAGGATCCAGAACAGCCAGCAGGACGAGCAATGGGAGATCAAGAGGGCTGGCAGGAACTTTGGGGGAGAGGAAGAACTGCTAGTGATGCTTTAGGTGTGTTATGTAACTGTGTGCTGCTGGAGCACCGGCCTGTGCTGCAGGGACGTGACAATTCCTCTGGAGACACAAGGCGAAAGCGCCTCTCCTGCCTCTGAACCCGAGATTTCATCAGCAGTGTAGGTGGAAAAAACCCATCATTCACCAGCACAGATGTTGCAATGGTGCTTCTCTGCGGCAAGAATCGCAGGCCACACGGAAAATACAGGAACAGGGATCATCATCTCCTGCGCCGTGAGGAAGTGGTGCTGTGGTACAGCACAGCTCTGCCTCTCAGCCTTGTTCTCAGAACACTGTGCAATTTTGTGAGTAATTAATTCTTCTTCAAAGCACTCACACGGTGACCTTTGTAACACCTGCCCCATGCCCAGCACTCCTGGAAATGAACAAATGCCATTTCCACCCTCGTTAATGGTGGTGACTATTGAGCACAATATTCACCTCCAGGAAGAGGGGAGGGGGCAGCCCCACAAATTTCAGTGAGCTTCTCCTGAGAAGGAGGGCTCAGCAAAGCAAGTTAGGCCTGCAGAATTGCACATTAACTAAACAAAAGAGAATGAATGTTTTGGGAGAGGGCTGACACCGCTGAAGCTCATCAGAAGACAAATACTAAACATGGATCTCATGGTTGCATTTGTAGTTACAGCCCTTTACTCCATATCATTCATATGAAAGTTATTCACTGTGAAAACTGGCAAACTTAAAATCCGGGGGGACTGTTGCTATCTAATTAAGGAACAGTTAGGGGAAAAAGACATAGACTTATAACATTTATAAATAAGGTCTCTGTTTGGCCCTCTCAACCTCAGGAAAGGTTTGCAGTAGAGACCATCTTGCTGCCAAAGTACCAATGACACTAAAGACCAAGACTGCCAGAAAAAAGAGCCACAAAGAAGCTGAGGCATTTTCTTATTGCAGCTCAAAAGTGTGGATAGATTTTGCACGCAGGATCACAGAAGTATAACAAAATAATAAGAGGAATTTGCCTGCAGGAAATCTAAAGCTCAAGCAGGACTACCCTTTCCTGCTGAGCCTAATACTCTTTCAAAAAAACCCCAGCAGATCACAGGGACTGACTCAGCTTCTCAGTGATTTCTAAATCATCTTTTACATGTTTGGATGTAAAATTCCAGGCATGAGGCAGCATTTCTAAAGATACCAGTGAACAATCAGTGAGGGACATGAGTACAGGGCACTGTAAGGGATTGCTCAGGCGAAAGAAATTCCTCACTGCTCATGTGAGCATAAGGAAATGTAAATTTTGTGGGCACTCACAAGACAGGGAAGGTCGGGCGGGAGCACACAGAAAATTACCTGAGAAATTCCCATGTTTTCACTCTGGTACCTCTCCTGCCCTTTGTTGTGCCACAGCATAACTGATGTGGAAGCTTTGATAAGTGGAATTACTGAATTTCATGCCTGCCATAGCACCTCCAGACTGATTTGAACTAATCCAGCACGTACCAGCTGGCCATGTGATTTGGACAGGGACTTTTGTAGCACACATCAGTGTCAAAAGTTGGACATAAGACAGTCTGCGTTCCTGTGTGTCACGTACTGCTGATAAGGTCATCAGTACTCAGAAATCTTACTGCTGAGTGGCTTTTAAGGCGCTCTTTTGCCAAGAAAATGGAAGTTCTCAATAACTGTATTTATGACCCGTAGGACAAAAGAAGTGCTTATTCAGCTGGAGGCTACCAGATATCATTTATGATACTCCTATTTAAGGCTTAGGAATGACTCTCTTCAGTCAGAGACTGTGTGCGCTAGAAATCCAGCAGCTCTCAATTCACCCACCTCACGCCTCCAAAACTGGGTCCTTGTATATTAAATACAACCACAGCTCCTCTCTCTGGGCCGAATCACACAGTTTACAATGAAACATATGACCTTTTCGTTTACAGTTCATCTTTCCTGACTTCTGTCTGCAACCACAAGAGGAATTTTATCTCTGTTGACCCTGAATTTTTTGCAAGCCACTCCTGAGCAGTCTGCTCACTACCTCTTCAATTACAAGTCAAAGTACAGCCTCCAGAACAGTGCTCAGTTGTTCCCACTGCTCCATATCAAGATTTGTTATACAGTCATCATTATATCATCTATGATAAACTTGAAACACCTAAGCCCTTTCTTTATGAGTAAAAATGCGCATGAGCCACAGACCTCTGATCTGTCTGCACCAAGAAAGCAGAAATAATGTTGCCTTAAAACCCAACAGGCAGAGGGTTTTGCACAAAGAAGACAAAGGGTAAAAGCTTAAGTGCATGTAGAGTACAGAAACAATAATTTTATCTTTAAGATACTGAAAATCATTGGGGGAATTAAAGAGGAATAACAGTTTCTTGGGTTTATTTGAGAAAAAAAATCACTCTTCTCAGGCAATGCAATTCATCCTTCCATTTCCTCCTTGTGTGCAGGCCAGAACACATTTCCATTGATGGTCCAGTTTGCATTTCTATAAATGGCCGGCGGTGCGTGGAAATAGAATGTTGGGGGAAACAAAAAGTCCAGAGATAGGAACGAACAACCCAGTCTGTGCTGCTCTCAGGCAACAGCACAACACTTTGTGAAAAGAGATCAACCAGGAGATGTGATACAGGCCTACAGAATCATGAAGGAGGTGGAAATCAGGGGTAAGGATCAATACCTACTTCTTGTTTCCCCCTAAGGAATCAGGAGGCAGCAAACGGAACCAGGCTCGGAGTGGAAAACAACTAAGGATAAGCCTCAAAGACATAATCTTTTCTTACACATCCCTGGACATCTGCTGATGGCCACAGCTGGAGAGGACACTGGCTAGGCAGACCTCTGCTCTAGCACACAGGGCTCTAATTAAGGGCTTCTGTGCCCAGCTAGCTGCTCCAGACCTGTTCCCTGCAAACTGGAAAGTGACAGGGAAACCACATTCTCAATCCCATAGCTACAGCTCTTCCTGGGCTGCTGTTCAGAACACATCCTGGAAGTCTCTTTAAGGTCAGACACTGATATGGTAAGAGCAAGTGGAATTCAGCCTGGCATTCTTATATTTCTGAGTCCTTCCTGATCAGTCAGAGAAAAATAACTTACTTTCATTCATATCTGGTCCTAGGTTCGTTCCTTCAACTTCCCCACTACTTGGCAGAGGAATAACAATGGCATTCCTTCGTGTTTAACCGAACTAAAGCCCACTTGTGTTCAAGCATTTGTCTGCTAGTAGAAATGTTGCTTAGTAGGCAAAGCAATTCATCATATCCTAGCAATTTATTCTGTGTGTTCTCAATGGTGCAACCATTGAGTCAGTCTGGGTTCTGCTGCTTATTCCAGTGATGCCAGATTTGAACTTATCAAAAAACTTACTCTCAGTATTTATGCAGAAGTTATCTCAACATATAATTATTTTTTAAATGTAAATCAATATAAGGACAAGGGGAACTACTACATATCATTTCTACAATTATTAGCTCCTACTTCTCTCAAGTCTTAAAATGAAAAAAAAAATTGAAAGCCAAAGACACACAGATGGAAAATCATGGTGCAAATGCCTTCTACCAGCAGTGGAAAGGTAGTACAGAAGAAAATTATCACAATACAGAATTACAAAGCCCCTACAGACTCCACACAGCTCAGCAGAGGGCAGTTCTGTATGTCCTTACTCAATACAGTGCTTTGTGTTACTGAGAAGTGGCTTTGTGGCCATGCAGGGCAAGGGGCTTACCCACTCACCTGTGACTCAGTGCAGTGCAGCAGGCTCGGGGTTTCCGTGGCTATGACCCACGTGTGATGCCGGAGTGCCCAGGGCAGCCCAGGCAGGATATAAGCACGGGTGGCCCCGCAGCACAGGCACTCACTATCCCAGGAGCTGCCTGAGATCAACCCCACCACAGAACCAGCCCCACGAGACTCGAGGAAGACACACTTGCACCATGATGGGCAAAGCTGTGGCTGCTGTCCTGACTCTGCTCCTGATCTCAGCGGTGGGAACACAAGGTAAAGGCACCCCTCCTGAAGCTCTCCTGCCTGAGGGCCAGGGCAAATGCTGACAGGGGTTACTGTGCTGCCCAACTGGGGCAGCAAAGAACTCTCCTAATGCTGTCAGCAAAAGGAACATGCTGTGCTTCCTGTGGAAAGTGGGAAACACTCCACCTCTCTTTGTTTTCCAGGTAAGGCCCTGGCACGCTCAGCCATTGAACTCCGGTGCCAGTGCATAGGCACCCATTCCAAGTTCATCCATCCCAAGTTCATCCAAAACGTGAACCTCAGCCCCAGCGGACCTCACTGCAAGAATGTCGAAGTCATGTAAGTGCTTTTGCAAAATCCTCACAGCTACTTAGCATGAAGGAAGCAGACTGCGTGCTGAGGATGGTGTAAGTGCTCTCTGAGTGATGTAACCAGCCGGCAGAGCACAGAACAGCACAGAGCACAGGACGCTAACACGATAATATTTTGACCAAAACTCGCAGCAAATAACTTTCTAAAACTCTGAATTCTGCCTGCACATGCAAAGAAAATGCACAGAGCCATTCTGAGCAAGTGGTCAAATCATCAATTTCAATGGCTAGGTCAAAAAAATGATCACACTTCTACTCAAATCAATATAAAAAGCAGCCTTTGCATACAAGTCATAAAATCCGGATGCAGTCCAGAACTTTTACTGTAGCCAGTAATAATACCGTTTCTGATCCAAGGTAGAAAGATTTAGCCCTTCAGTTAAAGACCACCACAAACACAAAGCAAGGGGAGGGACAAGAAGCAGTTTTGAAAAGAGGGAGAGTCCTGCGAATGATGTAATGCATCAAACAAGTAGATATGAGAAGAAACTAAACCATTTTAAAAATAATAACCCTTTACGTTAGGCTACAGCCTCAATACAGTTAAAAGGGGGACACGTCAGTTCACACCCAGAATGATGCTATAAGGGAAAAGTGGCACTGCCCTGGAATTCACTAAGCAGCCCTTTTGCCCTCCTTTTCTCCCTGCAGAGCTACCCTGAAGGACGGCAGAGAAGTGTGCCTGGAGCCCACTGCTCCCTGGGTGAAGCTGATCATCAAGGCAATTCTGGACAAGTGAGTCACTGCTCACTGAGCACAGCTTATTGAAAACCGGTATTTTAATTGGGCTGCCAAACACATACGGTGTGAAGGGCTCCAAATTTCTGTCTCCTCAGGCAGTTACTACCGTTTGTGTTCACTAATTGTGACAAGCACTGTGATTGCTTTGAGCTTTAATTATAGCATTAGCTATTGAATTCTTACTGTGCCACACATCTCTGGGAATGGTACCTTCTGCTCTCCCAAGGCAGGAGGGTTTTGAGAACCTGCAGCACAACTGCTCAGGGAATCCAGGTATCAGCTGGATGCTTTTCTCTTGCTCGAAGTGGTAGAAAGCAACAATGATTTTTTTCAAACTACTGGCCTTTAGATACACGTGAGGAAAAAACCAGGCTTCATGTGTCAAGTGAAGCAGCAAACCATGGAAGTCCAGTGCTACTGAATAGCTGCAAAAAGGTCATGACTGCCAGTGTCCCTCAGGGTCAGCTACAGCTTTGCAGGGCCTTGGGCACAGAAGCAGAGAGTGGGAGATTTCAGCCAATGCCAGCAAGCCTTGCCTACTCCATAGGCAAGTTTTAATTGTTTCCTTTCCCATCTTCTTTCTTTCCAGGGCAAACACCAAGCCTGAGAGCGTGTCCTAAGGCAAAGAAGAAAAATGTCCTAACCCCTCCAGCGAGACAAAAATAGGAGGCACACCCAGCTTCTGGCATCTCACCTCCTCCTGCCTCCTACATTCACCCTTTTAACAGCATCTAGAATATGGATTCCCTGGTTTGTAGTTAGTTGACAACAGCACTTTAAGTCTTTATGTAGGGGAGAAACCACTGACACCAGAACAGAGGGGCAAAAAAAGGGCTTGTGAAAGGATACGGAGACCATTCTGGAATAAATGTTGCTAAACACAGCTGGAACAGTGCAGTGCATGCACGCTCAGCAGAGCTTTCACTGAATGGCTCCTTTCCTTTTTTGCTAAGTTTAGGGAAAGACCAGCAAGTCCTCCTCTTTAGCAGAGCATGGGCAGGTAACAGCAGCTGTACCTGGGTCACTGCCACTCACAGTGGGCTCCTGGCCAAAGAGGGGAACTTGCAGAATAGGGATGTCAAAATACGGGTACCTCAGGATTTCAAGATATTATTTATAGTGAAGTAGTGTTGTGAAGGTATAAACATGCATTTTAAAGCCATCTCTTGCCTAGAAGAAAACACTTTATTTATTTATTTATAGATTTATTTCTATTTATTTTTGCATATTTGTTTCCTTTCGCATAAGAATGTAGTTGATCTTCAATGTTATTTATTTCCTTTTGCATAAGAATGTAGTTGATCTTCAATGTTATTTATTTATTTATTTATTAAAATATTTATGTTTCTGTACCTAATAAAAACTTGTTGAAATGTTTTCACTTCAATGTTGTGTCTTGTTAATTTCTTTATTGAAAGAGAGAGCTGAAAAAGAGAGGAAGCATTTTCTTTCAGTTTGTATCACATAATGGGTTCCCAGAAGGGCAAGTGGTGTCTGAGTTGTGGTGTCTGTGTTGTTTGCAACAACAGCAAGTTGTTGCTTCTGGGGAGTGCAGATAAGTTACAACCGGAGGAATCATAAAAATTACGTGCTTTCTTCCTCTTTTCTGGGCAAACTCAGTGTTTGCAGAAGTCTGGATGATAAAATTCCCAGCTAGTTTTGAACACATTCTGCTTAGTCACAGGAGCTGGAAGGCTGTAGCTGTGTGGAGGTCCAGCAGCACAGCAGCTGAAAGCCTGGCAATAAACAAGGGGTTTCATTAACTTAAATAAACAGGGAAATCTGATAAACCTTAAGGAAGTCACTGAGCATCCTCTCTAATTCCAGTGGGGAGAATCGGGGGAAATCCTAAGAAACAGAGCTCCAATTGTGTGGCCTCACATGTACCTGTGATACAACAATTTACATAGGAATGTTGGAATATGAGTAGTGATCACTTGAGAAATGGGAAAGTTGAGTAAATATTTTGGTATTTGTTTAGCTTTGGTCTTTTCCAACAAGGAGCCACTCCATATTCTGCACAATCGGCTCATGTTTGCTCATGGTGCAAGACAAAAAGGGAGTTTTTAGTACGGTTTGAGCAAGCTCTTACGCAAGAGGACAAGTATTCTAACCATGCTTCGCTCCCTGTCCCCATATCTGCCCCTGTCCCACAGCAAGGCATTGCACAGCCCGCCAGACCTCAGAATGGGAAGGAGTCAGTTTCCCAAGGGGACAGGTTTTGTTCTAACTTGTCTTACAACTCTAAGCCTTCCTGTTTCCCAAGGGATTTTTACAAGCTGCCTTCTTTCAGAGATCTAATTTGTAGATAAGGATGTCAGAAATATCAGATGAGAATGGGGAGAGGTGGGGAAGAACCACTTGATCTGCATGGCCATAAAGCGCTTGCAGCAGTTTTAGTGCCATACAGATCCTATACACCTAACCTTTGCCACCCACAAAGTCCCAGTCAGGTTACTGCGAGCTGAAGCATGGACAAGGAAGGGCTCTTCTCATAAACTCTTGGCTCTTCCATCCAGAATGTCAGCAATGGCTGCACTCCCAGGAGCCCAGGCAGGTCACCTGCATCCCTTCTTCTTTAGCAGGTTCTCATCGCTCCCCAGTGAGGTGTGATTCCAAGACTGGCTGAAAATGGCAATATATTGCAAATATATTGCACCTTTGCTCTGTGCACAGTCACAGAACACCTTTCCTCAGGAGTGCAACGACCATGCTCATGCTCCCAAAAACGTGTTTCAGGCTTCTTGGAGACTGCTAAGGGAAGCACTGTGGCTCTTCTGGCTCAGTGACAGCCTTTGTCAGACATGGGCTGTTCTTCCGTGTTAATAGAAATCACATCGCTTGTGACATGTGTTTATCTGCTGTGTTAAACACCTGTGATCACTCTAAGTGCACAGGGTTAGAAAGAAAAACAAGCAACCTTCTAAGTGCTTATTTCAACCCGCTGTCATTACACCTCTTTCTGCCCCAGACTTTCCGTAATCGGAACAGATGAAATTCAGAAGGGCTGAAGTGTCTTTGGTGACAATGCCTCAGTCATTTTAAGTGCATCATTTCCTGCTCAGTGACTAGAGAAGCTTTTCGGTACAGAATTAAGAATTTAAATCCCTCTACCCAAACTGAAAATGACAAAATCCTCTCAGAGAACAATAGAAATTAGATATGTCCTGCCTTCATGTGACGCTGGCTAAATGACGTTGTTGGATTTATATCAAAACATAGTCTGTAAGACTGGGATGAAAAGTTACCATAATTATGTCAGTGAAAGTTCTTGCACAAGGCACTTAAATGTGACACAAAGAGCTGAACAGAAATTCCATATTCAGAGAGAAGGAAGAAAGTCCCTTCATTTGGCTCAGGGGGATGTCTGGTAATACCATATTGATCTCCAAATGCAAGCTCAGCATTGCTGGTTGAAACCAATATCCCACAAAGAAGTGCAAACAGAAAGTGATGTATGGCAACCACAGTTGAAAGAAATAATTTAAAATAAACAGCAGCAAATGTTAGGGAAGTTTGAAGTGCCACTGAGTGGGCTGCACAGAGATTTGGATTTCTTATGCAACACTCTCATGTGTTAGGAAACCTGTGTGTGCAGCACCCCCCTGGGTCAGCACTCAGGCTGCGGGGAGGGCACCGCTCAGCTATAAAACCTGGTGGGAAACAGCACCAGAGCGGGCCATCTGTCAAGAGGAAAACTTTGCACAGCAATGGATGGCAAATCTGTTGCTGTCGCTTTGGTTCTCTGTCTGGTCTCAATGGCGGGGTCAGAAGGTAAGAAAATTATTTCTTAAAACTCACATGACCAATCAATAAATATACATATGCAAGTGCAAGTGGGCTTAGCTATGTCTGCGATGGCTTTTTGCACCTTCAGTAAATGCTATCCAGTAGTCAAAGGGATCGTTTGTACCTGTTAGGATGCTATAGATGTTTCCAGCAGCAAAACATCCTTCTGTCAGGAAATGAGTTTATTCCAGTACCATAATACATGCTTGTCACCAGATTTTAAGAAGTGCTTGATTTAAGACAGGACTTTTTTTCCTAAATATGTCCATATACCTCTTCTTTTTCAAATGACAATTTTCTCCTATTTGCGACTTCATTCTTGGTAGGCAGGTTGATATAGTGCTTCCTCAGAGCAAGAATTATCCCATTTTCAGGAAAGAATAAAGAACACAAGCAGATGATCATGACAGAAACTAATAAACAATATGTGTACACAGTTCATGATGTTAATCCACTTTGTTCAAGTGATGCAATTTAGGTAGAACCTGGCCAGGCACAAAGGCACTATGGAAACAGCCAAGTATTTTCACTGAGAAATCCAGCTTTAAATTCAAATGCACCTGCACACCAACAGCTCCAGAAGTGCAGCAGCTGCTGTTGTGCAGATGCAGTTAATTTTATCCAAGTATCCAGCATATCAGAGTGCTGAGGAACAAGAATAAATCTGGCAGAAGGGAAAACACTTGGCTTCATAGGGGCAATTAAAGGCACTGTTCATGTACCTAGATATAAGTGAGTTTTGCTCCACAGGTAAGGCCCTGGAGAAGACCGAGGAAAAACGCTCCCAGTGCCAGTGCATAAGCACTCATTCCAAGTTCATCCCTCCCAAGATGGTTCAGGATGTGAGATTAAGCCAAAGAGGACCTCACTGCAAAAATGTGGAAATCATGTAAGCACTTTTGCTAAACAGCATTTTGCTTCCAACAGGAGGAACCAACTACACATTTCCCACCCCAGTTACTTACGCACTTTGGGTGGAATGATACTTCCCTTGCAAAACCTCAGAGAAACTGAGTGGCAGGAATTGGGCCTTCTATCCAAAGGCACGAGCTAATTCCCTGCCAATGTTACAAGCAGCTTGCAGACAGCATTTTAAAACTCTCTCTGCTTGTATCTTAATTATGACCAACACCAGAGGAGAGAATTAGAAGCCCACAGCACATCCAGGGCCCAATCAGTAACTTAGACAATGAAGAATCAAAGGTACAATCTCGATGCCCTTGACATGAATTCAAACCATTTACACTGACTTGGTCTGCTTGTGACAAAGCTTGCAAGACCTCGAGTTATTGCCTGTGTCAGAACTGCACATGGAGTGCACACTGCCTGTGTGGGGAGTGCAAAACTGGCATTACATTCCACGTGGGTCCAAAGGAAAAGGCACGGTGAGCTTCACTTAAAATCACACCAGGAGCTGGACCAATGCAAATGTAAATAGAAGGGCTCTTTTGCGTTATTATGTTTTCACTATGGTTTCTTAAGCAAATAATGCTTGTACAAGCATATTCTCTGTGCAGCACAGTGTGGTATCCAGTTCCACCTCACTAGGAACGAGCAATTTCAGCTAGGTTTGGTTAAAAAATTCAGTTCCCGAAAGATATACTAAACTGTGAACAGAGAGAGAACTGAAACCAAATAAAAAACTCATTAGACTCATTATAAGATTACAGCATAAACACTTATATTGATAAAAAACCAAAAAAAAACAAAAAAACAAAAAAACCAGACAAATAAGACAAAACCAGCCAATCCCTTCAGTTACTTAATGGACAATTGGCTAAGAGAAATTTCCAGCCATGAGGAGAGTGGGAGTGACCCAGCTGGCCCCAATTTCTGTTTGTTTGTCTCTGGGCAGAGCTACGCTGGAAGACGGCAGGGAAGTGTGTCTGGAGCCCACTGCGCTCTGGGTCCGGCTCGCCGTAAAGGCCCTGCTGGCCAGGTAAGCTGTTTTCTTTACCACAACACCTCCAGCTAGTTGGAGATGGCACATTTAACTCCTTGGCATGCAAATGGTCACCCTCTTCAGCCATTAGTAATTCTTTCCAACAGTCTCTCTAAACTGATGCTTCTCCATGCCTGAGGAGGAAAACAATGTCCTAGCTTTGACACCTTTCTGGTGTGTTAAGCCACCCAAAAGGCCACAGTTGTGATTCCCTAAACCTCTGATGAGATAGCACATTTGGGCTGTGTTTGACACAGTCAAAAATCAAGTTCTCAAAGACTCCCTTCCTCTTTCTGGGTATAATTCAGACGTGCAGCTGGCATTTCCAGGAGCTTTCACTGCTGTAAACAGGGCAGTCAAATCCCAGCTTTGCACACAGGCATGTGGAAGTCCTTTCTGTTGGAGCAGCTCTTGCAGGAGCACAGATTTTTCTTGTCTTTGCACATATGTGAATCAGTTGATACAGTAAAAATAAGTCATTAACAACTCATGAGCACTTACTGCTCTCCCTGTGGCTTATATTAATAGCAGTTGTTTCTTTAATAAATGTCTGAATTCACTTTATACTTCATCTAATTACAGGGCCAGGGACAATATCGAGCCACCAGTCAGAGAAAAGTCAAGGAAAAGTACACCTCGGAGCTTTTCAAGGATATGAAATGAGAGGAAACGCTGATAAGAATGCCAAGGAACAGACCCCCCTCTCTGCTACATTACTACAGTTGATTATTGTTCTTTCCCTGAGATGGCTGCTGATTTCCTTTGCTGTGTCTATAAAACTCTGTCTGTGATGGATCAAGGAGTTTAAGCTTAATGAATGTGTCTTAGCGCTGTAAGGATGAGAATAAACAAAATGAAATTACTTACCCTTAACGGGCCTTACTTAGAGCAGAGACAGAATGGATACAATGATCAAACACATGAACAAACACATAATAAGGAAGTGTCTGTGTAGCCTGGAAGGAAGTCATCTTTCATGCACTTGTTACAGTTGTTTGAAGGTGACAACAAACCTATGCATGTGACAGGACCCATGGGCAGAGGCGAGTTGTCCTGCTGAGATCCTTTCACAGCCCTCACCAAACATTAGAAACAATGAGGCTAAGAGAGGTCCTGGAAATGGATAAATAACAGGTGAATACGTAGAGATGAAGTGCAGAATGAAAAGACCAGCTTTTATTGACAAAGGGACATCACCCCTGAATTCCTACGCCACTTTGTTGTGGGGTTCCATTTGGTCTGGCAGTCCCACAAGTTGTCTAGAAAGACCATTTGCAACTAGCTGAAGTTCTCTGATGATGATGTCAAGACAAAGCTCAACTCCAAAGAACTGCAGAAAGACCTTAGGAGACTCACTGATTAGGCAACAAACTACCAAGTGAAATTCCCTGCAGGAAGCAGGCAAAGTGACTAGAACACAGGCAAAAATTACAAAGCTCTTATGAAACTAGGGCATTCTAGGCTGGCCAGCAGCACACAGGAGAGAGATCTCGGGATGATGCTAAGGTGTACGATAGGAGTGTGAGAGCAGGCAATGAAGAGAGTCCCTAAGTGACTAGCTGAACAGTGTTTGACTGGGTGTACCTGCAGCACAGGTGCCAGCAGGCACGGGCTGACACCTAACCTACCTCCTGTGAGGCGCTTCGCTGCCTCATCAGTGGCTCCAAGTCCCTGCCAGCCCCAGGGTGATGACTGTGGGTTCACGGCTTTCAGAAGGAAGCAGCTAAAATTAGAGGTACTACATCACCTGGGCTATTTCTGCTTGTTGTGCTGGAGTTTCCACTTACAGACAGGAAGATGCAGGCAGAGAGACACACATATGTACATATACACCAAAACAAGTTTAGAAGTCATATTACTGAAGAAAAGAGCACACCATTTATTTTAATATAATGGGAAATATTTGGTTATTTTTTTCTCTCTCATGTTCATTCTACCGAAAACTATAATAGACCAATTTTTTCTTTTGCTTTAGAAAAGGATTTTCATATTTATTTTATGTTACTGCTCGAAGGTCCAGGGCAATGCTTATATGACTAAACATTGGTTTCATGTGTCAGTTCCCATTGATTTATAGTTAGTTCCTTTCCCCAGCCAAAAAGGGTGTTAAAAATGTTTTGTCTTAGTGATTTGCTACACAGTGATAGTGTCTGGCCATATCAGTCTAATTTCTGAGACCAAAAGCAGTCAAGTGCAGGTTCTAGCAGCAGGCACCAGGCCAGAGGTACATGGTGACAGTGATGGACGACTCCAAAATGCCATGAGTTCCCTGTGGAGTTCCATGTTCTGAGCCCCAGGGTGGGAAGGGTTTGGCCCCCACTGGTCCCCTAACCAAAGCACCTCTGGGTTCAGATCTGAATCCACAAGCTGACTGAATACACCCTCTGTTCCTTCCTGCTGTTGCCCCTCCAGGTTTCAGTGAACAGTAAGATCTGACCTGTCGAGCAGCTTGAGATCCAGTGGATCAGCAGATTTACAGATTACAGCTTCTGTGGCAAACAGATCTCACTTGCAAAAGTCAGACATGAACGCGTGACGTATGTTTATGGCCACTCACTGCTCCTAATTTACTCAAAGGTTCCTGGCATGAACTTCTTAAACCTTACCATGTGTTTCCTCCCGCCACTTCCAGATCTTATTTGCACGCTCAGAAAATGCTTCCGGCCAAACTCATGAGAGGCAAATGAAATTAAGCAATAAATCAGGTTTCTGTGGGGCAAGTAAAGCCCAGGTGCTGGTGCCTAACAATTCCTGAGGTGGACTGAGTATCTTTTCTGTTAATATTAGGTAGATAAAATTTATTTTAATATGAATTTATTGATAGTTGCTAGTATTTTATGTTAACACCACAATGCATATTAATGTATAATTTTTAATGTTACTAGATATATCATATCAATATATTCAGTGACTTCTTATATTGAATTGGATCAAATGAAACATATAATTTAAGCCACAAAATTTTTTTAAGTGAAAGCTACATGACAGAACTATTTTCAAGCAGAGCTGAAATATATATAATAAATTAATATGAAATCATATAAATATGTAATTATACTACTATATTCATAAATACATAAATTAAAAGGCAAGTCAACCGAAAACCCTGACTAAGGCTACATCACCATCTATATTTGGACACTGAAGTCTGAAAAATCCCACAAGCTGACCTAAGCCTTTCTCTCCTTTCCTTGCTATCACTTCCTCCTGTAGCAAGTCAAACTCCAGATGTCTAGCAGATACTTTGCTTTGTACGTATGTGCACCCTAAGCTCTGCCTCACTGTAAATTTCCACCACCGTTTGCACAATATGAGCGGCAGAAGCAATTGTTTCCTAGCTCCTCTGTCTGTCCCTTCAGCTTTCTGCAGCTCAAGTGGAATGGCAGGAGAACGCCAAGCCCTTTGCAGAGAAAAGGAGGTGGGTTTAGAAGGCAGAGTAAGATTTTTTTCCCTGGGGAACAAGAGTAGCTGGTAGAGAGGACACACAGGAGACAGGAGCTGACAAAGCTCACCTTGCACAGGCTGAACCCTCATTCCAGCAAAAGCTTTGCCTCCTGGGCCTTTGGGTCTTGTGTTCACAACTTCTCAAGTGAGAGGTTGGAATTTGCCTGAAACAAGACAGATTCTCAATTTTCTTGGAGTAACTTTACCAGCCCAGAAACTGGAGCATTCCTCAGGAACTGGAGAGACTCAAACTGATAAGGGACAGATGGCCAGCATTACTGCATCCCTCGTGATGGTCTTGGTCACTGGAAAAGACCTGAATCCCCCTCAGAGTGTCCCTTGTGTGAGGGTGACCTTTGCTACATAAACAAAGATCCCAATCAAGATCCTAAAACGTGCCCTTTTGACTGTTGTGCTCAACAGTCAAGGTGATGAGTCATGAAAAACCACTAGTTTCCATCGTGCAACATGGAGAACTCATCCTATATCCTGCCTCAGAACACAGGCAAGAGAGGTATTTGCTTCCTTTTCAGCACTCTTTCAGCAATGAGGCCGTTGCGCAAGGGCTGTTTTATTCTCTGCCAGCGTGGTTTTAACGGGGTTTAGCATGGAAGGGCTCTGCTCGCGGCGGTATCAGCTCACTCGGTGACGTGCTCCTCCAAAAGGAGCAGCCATTCCATCTGCACAAGTCATCTCTGATGGCTGCAGGGGAAACACACGCTGCCAAAATCCAGCACTGGATTGGCAGGTCCCATGGCAGGAGCCTGCATGAGATCCCAGCAAAGTGTTCAAGGGATCTAGGGAGAACCTGGATGAAACATGGCACTCCCAGGAATGCAGGTTAGGAGTGACTGGCCCTTGGGCTTGATCTCACACCTCAAACTTTTCGTGCCCCTATTGTCTCTCTTACACCCCCTTCACATAATCCCAACGAAACTGCACCATCAGCCAAAAAGTGGAGGGAGAGGAGACGCTTCAGCTCTCAGAAAACATAGTGGATTCATATTCTATTACAAACATCCTGCTGTTTCAGACAGATACTCTTAGCTTGGGGGCAGGGCTAATCTTAGGTGGAGCAGCTCTTGGCTTTTGACTTGGGGATTTCTGCAGAGCCATTACTGCCACACGCAGGAAATAGCTGAGTCTGGCCGTGAGGGGGACAAGCACTCACCGATTTCCCTCGGGGATTTGGAGGGGAATTCTCCTTTTTTTCCCTCAGATATTAATAACGTCTCAGCACTCACCAAAATTAGCTAATAAGGCTGCAAATAGTAACTAAGAAAAGTGGGAGTCCTAATCAAATGTTAATTAACTTGCATGTGTGTATACATATGTGGAGACACAGAGAGAGAGAAGCCAAAAGAAAGAAATCAACAAGTTCCAAGTTAAAGTTCCAACATCTGCAATCTGATGCTTGTGAAACCACACGTTAATATAACACAAACATCATAATACAACATAAGCAATAAAACATAAGCTTCAGTTCCTGGCAAAGCCCTCCTGTTTTACCCCTTCAGAAAACTAAATGCATTTTTCAGTGACAATCTCTAAGAGACACAGCTAAGGCACAGCACCCTCAGGGGGCTGAATCAGAACCTTTGGTCGATGCAATACTCAAGAGGTGGGAGAGACAAAGCTGCTGGATCTTTTCCTGGGACAGCTGACATTGTGATGGGAAACAAATGAATTTTCATCACACAAATTTCTTTTATCAAGTTAATGACAAGAGTACCACAGTAAACCATAATAAAGTATGGGCACGCTATTCTATTCTTACTAGAAACAAGACAGAAAGCTTTTAATGCTAAAGGTGATTGGGGTTTTACGAACTCCTCAAAGTTGGAGAGAAGTACCTCTATCAATCCACAGACCTTGAAACCACAAAGGTTTGAGGATGGAGATGACAAGCAGCAAAAGTCATCACGACAAAAAGATGATGTTCTCACAGCACCGAAACAGAACAGCTTCTTCAATCACACACACTCCAGCTGGGTTAAAACCCCCAAAATCTTAATTTAAGCTTTTGAGCCCATCTTCCCTCGGAACTGTCTCCCTCACAAGGTAATATCTCTACCAGACACAGCAAATAAACAATCAGCATTCATGCAACAATGTTCTCCAACAGAAATGCCTACATATTGCCATAACACTTACTGTTATCTCCCTTTGCTAAAGCCTAGGCTACTGTCACTGCAAAAAGACTTCAGGAAAGACTTAGGAAAATTATCTGGACTTATAAAGGAAACACAAGCAGTTGTGTTCAGCAGGTCATGCTGTTATTTTGGCTATGAAGCTTCCTCTGTTTATCGTTCATTAACATGTGTGACATGAAAAGTACAGGAATGATTTTCAAATCCATTCCGAATTCAGTATCTGCTTCCCACTGGCACCTTTGAATACTGCAGCCTCAGTTCCTTACTGCACACAAGAGTATTAGCAATGAATTTACTTTGTAAGATGCTACTTGAACAGGAAAAAAAAAAAAAAAAAGAACAAAAATGAAACTAATTTACATCAAAACAGTGCTAAGGTAAAATCCCAAGCTCAGTGAAAAAGCTTTTCAGTGATTTCAACACAGCCCATTTTCCACTCCAATGGCTTAAGTCAGGTGAGTAGAAGCTGCCACAACAGGTGGGGACAAGGAAATCAGTATCTCAAATATAGACTTGGCATCTCTACAAAAACTGTTTGAGGAACTGCAGAAAATAATTCAAATTGATAACATAAATGTAACTGAAAGCACCCTGAAGTTATCTTACTAAACAAGGGTATACACTAGAAAATGCAAAAAAAAAAAAAGTCTAAAAAAAAAATAATTTTGGAATGCATGGCTATTATATACATATTTTAATAAATGAACCTAGTATATCATCCTTAGCAGAATAATTCCTCGTCATCTAGGAAGGAGTTTCACAACAGTCATGTGACTCATTTTTACCGCATTTGGGAAATTCCTCTAACGCAACGTCCATGCCAGCAGAGCACAGGGGCTGAGCACAAAACAGTATATAAGTGCCATGGAGCGCCCAGAGCCAGCACCAACAGCTCTCCAGGACACGAGCTCACTGCTCCACAGACCCAGAGCTGAGCAAGAAAAACTCCTGTCCAACCATGAACGGCAAGCTTGTGGCTGTCCTGGCTCTTTTCCTGCTCTCAGCAGCTGTGTCGCAAGGTAAGGAAAGCCTCCCCAGGCCCCCATGACGGCAGTATTGTCCTGGCATCTACTGAGATGCTTCTCCTTGCAGAGCAGCTTTCTGTTTGTCTCAGTAGATTAGTTTGGGAGGGTTTCAGCATCTCTTTTCAGTCAGAAATATACCACAGAGCCCTTGGACTGAATAGTTACTGACATCTTGTGGGAAAAATTTTAAGGATGCAACTAGCATTTGCTTTGTTTCTGTGTTTCATTTGAAGTGCATGTGTCTAGGGACAGGATCTCCTGAAGTGTTCCAGTGTTTCTCTCCCTTCCCACACAAAGAACAGTTTATCTTGTATTTGTTCCTTAGTGACCATGCTGCCTCAAGCAAGTAATGTGTGGTTAGGAACGGAGAGCAAACAGTATGAACACAGAAGCATGGGCAAGCCTCCAATTAATGAACAAATCTGGGGCTCTGTCTCCTGCAGACTGGCCAAGTTTTTTGATCCAGATATTCAAATGATGCAATTAACAGTACAGTGTAGTGGAGCACAAGGAACCATAAAATATGTGGGCTCATTTTTAAAGGAGGTGTTAATTTGATTTCCAATGTGCTTGGGCATTAGCTCCTCTGAAACATACAAGCAGCTGATCTTTCTGCCTTGAGGATTTCGGCGCCTCGGACAAATGCAATATTTTACTTGAGAGCACCGTTAGGATAGAGCAGCCGTGCTTTATATCTGATACAGTTACGATAAGACCACCTGTCAAACCCCGATGTACCTTTTCCGCTCACAGGCAGGACGCTGGCGAGGATGGCAACGGAGCTCCGGTGCCAGTGCATAGCCACCCATTCCAGGTTTATCCCTCCCAAATCCATCCAGGATGTGAGGCTGACACAGAGCGGCCCCCACTGCAAGAACGTGGAAGTCATGTAAGTAGCTCTGCAAGAGGCTCCTTCCTCTTCACCTACAGCCTGCTGCTGCTGCTGCTGCAGGGCTTTGGGGCTGCAGGAGTAGGGCAGTGAGCAGGCTCACCTGACCTAGTCAGATTTGGTTATTATTTGGGGAGAGACAGTTTGAAATGATACACCATGTTTTTCACAGTCTCTATGACCCTGTGTATTGCTGAACTGGTCATTGTTCATCTGTCATGGGACGAATTAAATATTTCTAGTGGTAGGACATGAATTGCAAGGACTTGTCAGTTCCCAATACACAAGGTAACGACATAGTTTGAATCCTGCATTCATTAGACTCAAGAAGAAAAATTAAGTTCCCACAAGAAGATTTGGGGAGACAATGAACCTAACATGGTCTAAATAGCACAGAGGAGGGACTAAAATGTTGAAATCCTTATACTGCTGAAACACCTTTTCACCACTGGCGGTTTCAATCATTGTGTAAAAAAAGCTTTTCTAATGTAAACAAATCCAAACCAAGTATCCATATATACTGATGCAGATTTTAGGGAATGTGAGACCACTTTGAGAGCAGACACACAGACTCATACAGTTCTGCAGGGTTCCAGTCTCCTCACTTGTGGAATAAATAGAACGAAACAGTCAACTCTAAGCTAGAGCAGCTGGGATGAATTTATACCATCCAAATGTAAAAACGCAATATTACATTCTGTGAGTAAAACAAATCCATGTAGCAGTTTTCTGACTCTCCTTTATCCCCTGTTTTGCAGAGCTACTCTGAAGGACGGCAGAGAGGTGTGCTTGGAGCCCACTGCTCCCTGGGTACAGCTGATTGTTAAGGCGATTTTGGCCAAGTAAGTCCCATTCTCTCTCAATTTGGGCAGCTGAGTGGTAAACCTCATGGAAAAAAACAATTTGTAGGATTTCTTAGTGATAATTTCTATTCTTTCTTAATCAGATTTAAAGAACAGGGAAATGTTGTGCTTAATTATAGAATTAGTCCTAGTTTTTCTGACTCTGCTGATGGTCCTTGCTCAAGCTGACACATCAGTCCTAAACCTCTGAATACCGGCAACTCCGTCTGCAGGGGCAGAAACACCCAAGTGTTTGGCTCCCTTTGAAGATGAGGCTTTAAAAAAGTCAGCTTCCCCTTACTTAATTCCAGCTCCTCAGTCCATGAGGTTCTTGCTGCAAGTAAATACAGAAGCTGGGGCCACAGATGTTTCCCAGCTGGGCAGCAGACATGCACATGCTGGGGTTTCAGGAATTGCTTTTGAAACATCAACTTTATACGCCCTGTGCCTCACGATAGCACATAGAATTGGAGAGAGACCTCCTCCTTAACTGTCTGTGCAATGCTAAGCAGTGATAACTGCCTTGAATCCCCTTTTAAATTATCCTCTTCCCTCACCTCTTAACAGGGCTCAGCAAAATTCTGACTCACCACTTTAAGCAACACCATGAGAGGAAAAATCTGGGAGCTGCTCCTGCTCCTCCGTCAAGAGAAACATTTGGGAAAAGCATCATTCAGGCAGTGCACCATCTTCCACCTCCTGCATCAGTGTTGTGATGTTAATGATGGGTGGTTCTATTTATTTCTCTATTTATTTGACTGCATGTATTTAAGGGAGTCCTTCACCATGATCAGTGCTGTCCGTGGGACGCACTGTCCATTGATGCTGAAGGAAAAGGTGTTTGCTGGGGGAGGCTGAGAACCCTCGGCAGCCACCTCAGCCAGGCACAATCAGTGAAGTGCAATGCACTTGCAGCACAGCTTATTTACACTAAGCCTGACCCTTTTGCTATTTCACCAGCAAACTGATGAATCCTCCTGCTCCCCTGGAGTGCACTAGTATGTTGTGTCAACAACAGCTTCCTGAACCACAGTCAGCCCGTGGCAGGACTGTGAACTGTAATGGCTAACTCAAAAAACCTAACCCACAGAATGTGTAAGACTGTGTTTGGTATCTATTTATTGTGATTTACGTGGTATTTATACATGTATTTATTGAGTAGTTTCTATGCAAGAGCGAAAACTATTGTAATTTATTTAACTTTTATTGGATTTTTCATTCCTACTATCCATTTCTGAAGAAATACTCACAATCTCATTGCTCTGTACTTGATTGTATGTCTAATTAGCTACTCCATCAGCTAATGGAAAACACTGCATCTTACATAGACAGAATTTGATTGTGAATGTAATTACTCCTAATAATGTATTATTAAATGTTTTATATAAGAAATCCAGTTGTTACGTTTGATGTTTTAAATTATTTGCAAGAAGTCTGCTTTATTTTTGCCAGCTTCACTTCTGGAACTGAAATGAAACTTTGTAGTCCATGGTACCCTAACTCCCCCTTTTATGGTAATCTGACCTTCCTGAGTACACTAACAAATCCTTAGGTAGGGTAAATGGCTCACTCTCCTCTCTTTAGGCTGTTCCCAATCCATGGGGGCTAGTGGGCTGTAGGGCAACGCCCCTTCTTTAACTACCTTGCAGACAAGAGGTACCTAAGCACTGCCAGTGTACAGCCCAGCCCCAGAGCTGCAAATCTTTACTACATCAAAAGGCCATTATTTGACAATCAGAACGGGACTTTGTGCTCTTTACCTTGGGTACCCATATAGCAAGCATTTGCCCCGGTGTAACGACTGCTTCCTATTCTGATCCCTGGAATGCAAAGTGCTGAGCACACAATGCCTGCCTCTTCAAAAAATTGTCAGGCAGGAAACTGGGAATAGGAGAGAAAGGGCAGAGGTTTAAGGGCTGTTGCTTTAAACTGGAATATACCTGTTCATTTGAGGGATGCACACTTTTATTTCACTTTTACCTATGATCTAGATAGCCTTAAAACAGCAGAAGGATTTTTGCCAGATAGCTTTGGGATTGTAAAATAAGACAGCTGTCTCTGGCCTGCCTCCTCTTGAAGATCCTTCTCAGTAAGATTGATGCTGATCCTCTCCTTGACCCGTGTTGTGTCCCTGCATGATAATTTTATAAGCCTGAATCAAAGCTCTACAAGGCCAGGGGAGCAAAGAAAGGTTAACCACTTAGTATGTCTTCTGAAGTGGGTATGTTCTCTTACTGAAAATGAGATAAAATCTGAGTTTCCCTCTCTCTGTTACCATTCTTTGGCTTAGTGTCATTTTTCTTCAGGCGCCAGCAAAGTAAATAAAAAAATATAACTCCTAAGGAAGCAAAGCTAATGATATTTCAAGTCAGCTGAAGTAAGAAACAACTAAACAGGGCACCAGCTGCCTGTAGAGCAGGAACAGCTTTCACAGAGCTACCTTGTAATCTTAATGCACATAAAATTGCAGCAAGGAACAATCCAGATAAACTCCAGAGCACAGTCATCAGCACTGAAATCACCAGTCATCACTTACTGGGAAATACTTCAGGAAACCTGCTGCTTTTGGAGGCAACAGGCAACTATTGCAAGAAAATAGTAAAAACAAAGTTCTCTGATAATTAGAAGAAGAATGGATCAGGATTTATGAAATGGGAGAAGTAGTACAGACAGAGAAGAAAGGTCAGAGGACAAGCAGACCACTGGAAGCTGACCTGTGTTGCCAGCAAGAATACAATTAGCAAAGCTGTGTTCAGATGTGGCAAACCAGCTGTGCAGATTGACTCAGCAATTGCTGGAGGGTTTGTTCTTTTTTGGGACTGAAAGTAAGAGAACAAGTCCATCATCCAAACTGCTTTTTGTCTTCATGGTGTATGTCTGTCTTATGTGACCTGAATGCAAAATAGCAAAGTGTTTGGTTTTTGAGTCAACTGACCTTATAAGAAAGCTGGACCACTAGGGTCCTCTACATGAACTTGTTCCCTTCTGCTCACCCCTGAAGTGTTTTCAGTGCAGCAAACCTGGATGAAAGCTCTTGTCAGGAGCTCCTCCATAACCTCACCTACCTAGTCAGACTGGGGGGAAGGCGCATGAAAAGGAGGGTGTAGCACTGGCTACTTCAGTGATTAGGCCACTGGGGCCTTCAGCCACTCTAAACAGTGTGTCTCGTGGCCCTCCAGTTATCAGACCAGGCAGAAACCACAGGGGAAAGCTGCACCCTTTGGAAACATGCTGACCATGCAGTGTCTCTGTGTGTGTGTGTGAACATGTGCACGTCAGTGTAACAGACCAGGAAGCTCACCAGGCAGTGAGTGAGAGTCAGAACATTTGCACCACGGTGGAGGGACAGACCCTGGCATTTCACTGCAGCTAACTACATGTCCTTGCTCACCCCCTCCTTTTCCCAATCTCATGGAAGCTGCTGCTCTCCTTGGCCACTTCATTTAGCATCTCAACTGTATTTCTACAAGACTCGCAGAAGGCCATTCCACTTTACAACTGCCATGCGCATTCATCACCTTCCTTTCATTTCATTGCCCTCCTCACAATGAAATGTAGCAGAGGTGTTTATCTGTCCCTTCTGTCCTCAGCTGCTCTCTTGGTCCCTTACTTCACCTTCCTTCCAAACCACTTCAATTTCCTTCCTTCACCAACAAGTTTGGTTGGGGGGCAAGAGGACAGTGGCAACTACCAACCAACCAAGCAACAAACTCATGCCATTTCCTTATCCTCAAACTCTCCCTTCCCGTGCCTGGATGCTGAAGTTCTGCTTCTTATATCAAGAGCCTTTTCAATCATGAACTGTAATTTGACCCCTTGACCTTCAGTGTTACTGTTCTTGTAATAATGAAAGTATATTTCTCTCTAATGTATAAATGTTGCAAATTATACATGAAGTCATTGCAAGAAATACTGGAAAGTCCCTGAGAAAATACTTCTAGCTCTTAGAAGAATAGAGAATGTAAACTTTGGTTTGTTGGTCTCAGCTTCTCTGTCTGTGCTGAATGTTGACTAACATAAACATAATATTGATTAATATAAACATCCCGGTTATGTATAAGGTGACAGATGCATGACCCTTTCTGTATTTCCTTTCGATTGTGGATTGCTTCCCATTCTAAAATTATTTTATTCTTTTGTTTTTATCACATAACAATGTTCCAGGGAAAATCCCAGGAAAATTGCACATAGCACTAGCTTGATACTGCAGACTTGTTCCAAGCATCGCATTTATTCTTGTTTATAACGGGATATTATGAGCGACTCCACAGGAAAAGGATCCTTTGGAAATTACACAAACTGCCATGGAAACTTTGGGGTCAGCAAATAGGCATTGTGTTTTCCTGTGTGCAAAAGTGAATTGAGTTTTGCCACCTATAGAAATAAGCCTGAGACCTCCATTGTTGAAAACCATAATGAAAATTGATTTTTAATATTACCTGCAGTTAAATGATTTCTAATAATAACCATTGCTGCCAGTCAGTGCACGGACGACTTTGCAATTCCTATGGATTTTTAGGAGGGAGATTCTATGTGTGGAAGAATCTGGAAGGTTATAGGTATAACTAAGCTCACTGATCCTGTTTCCTCTGCCCTTTCATGAAACAGGCAGCAGTGTGGCACCCCTCTATAACCTTCTGCAGGCAGAATTCAAGGTAGGTATGCTGAATAACTTAGCATCATTAACAAACACCATTTATGTTAGCAAGTATCAACCTTTGATAGGTCCAACCATCTTATTCTATGAAAGTTCAAATTCACAAGGAACATGATCAATTTTGTTTTGAATAAAACAGTTGTACTCGGTTTGCCAGCCCCCACCTGTGTGTATCTCCATGGACTCAGCCAAGGACTGTAACAGAAGGATGAAGCTGACTGCTTCCTCCAGAGCTCACACTGGCAACTCCAGTATCAGTGTGTTGACTTCTCCTGTTCCTTACTGGGAGACAGGTAAAATGGGGACAATCTAATCTTTTTATCTTTTACAGAAAACTTTTTCATAAAAATCTGAGGAAGTGAGAGGCCATTAGGCAAGAGGCTTCTTTTGAGAGCACATTTGGATCCAGTCAATCAACTCACCTCCAAATGAGCCTTCAGTTTCTAAGAAGGAGCATTAAGCAGCTTTTCTGACTCAGCTAATACAAAATGCCCGAATTTCAAAATCAATTTTTAAGCACTGAACTAGCATTCACACTGAACTCCTGAGAGCATCTGGCCTTTTCCTTGAAACTATTTTCCAGAATGATGAAAACTTCGTAGCTTATTAGAGAAGCAAATGACTAAGTCTGCCCCCCTTAGCCCGGCTCTTTTATTAAACACACACATTACATACTTGCACAGAGATAAGGAGACTTCAAAACCACTGACAATTCTTCTTTGCCTCCTCTGTTTCCCAGACCACATTTTTGCCAAGTTTGCAAGCAGACAGGAGAACCAGAATTCAACTGTTGTGCTAAACCCGAAATGTCAATACAATTGCGAAAGCTTGAAATATTCACCACTTCAGTGTGAAGTGTGTGCTAAAGCATTTAGTGGCAGGTTTCATGAACAGTGAGACTGGATGTGCTAGTGAGAGCCTGAATTATATGTGTTTCTTTTTACCTGATGCAGAACTTCTTGAAGGAATAAGAATGTATGAGAATGACCCACTGTGTGGGGCAAAATACAAGCACAGGCAAAATAATTACACAGCAGTTAAAAGGGAAGGTTTTCTAACTGAAAACCAGTAACTATTTAAGAGTTTTTCCATGCAGGTGCCAGATCTTTGTGTGAAAGGCACTTAATCACCCAAGAGAAACACTGAAGAGCAAGTGACTTGTCAAAACACCTGGAGATCTGAAAGCTTTGTGTTTGACCATCAATAACCAATAAAGGCATGCACAGCCACCTGGCTGGTTCATGGCTGAGCCAGACAGCACCACCAGGAGATCAGTAATCAAGCCAATAAAAACATGTTTGCTGACTTACTGAATTCCCATTGTCAAAATTCTGTCAGCTCCTCATTTTCTGCTTTCTTCTCTGTTTGGAACCTCATTTCTGACAGCAATCATCATCATTCTGCAACAGAGAAGCAATTTATGTAGGCATTGCTCACTGTGAACACAATTTGAATAAAAAGAGCCAAAGAAAACAGGTTCTGTTGTAGCTGGTTCATACTAAATGCTGCAGCTTCACCCACTCCAACGTAATGCCAAAAACCTCCAAAGTGTTTTTTGCATAGCCAAATCTTCCTCCAGAGTCAGCAGGAGGCTCGTTTGACTAAGGGACATGGGAAGGAGCTGTCAATCCACCTGCATACACCTGACCTGCGGGCAGACCAAATGCTACAGTCGTTTCCTTGTTGAAAAGTTCTCACAGTATTGTGCCTGCTTGGAGGAAAGGATGAGGGAGAGCAAGCTCTGTCTTCTGATACTAAAATCTACTGACAGAAAGAATATGAAGAGGATGCACGAGAAGTACCCTGCAGAGTTTGTTTCAAAGGGTGTGTACCAGGAACACAAGCCAGGACCATCCAGATGGAAAGTCTACTTATGAAACTGTGCTCCCCTGGAAAAATCAGGATTTGAACAAAGCAAAAAAACTTCATTGGAATGCAATGATTTTCTCAAATTCAAGTATATATTCAGATGCTAATGGCAAACTTTAAATTAAACAAGTCAGCTCACAGAAAACAGTATTTGGAGATAAGTGAAACGATGCTTTTCAGTCAATGTCCTGATCAGTTTCATTCTATGGGGATTTGCTACTGTTTGGAAGAAAACCAAAGGTAAAAATATGGAATTACAACTAAATCAAATGTTGCTTTGTTCAGTAGATTATTTCCTAGAGAAAGCCTCTAGTATGCTTATTCTCCTGCCACCTCAGTGTACTGATGAGCACTCACTAGCAATTTTAAGAATGAAAATATGCTGTGTTCACAGTGAGCTGCCATAACTTTGAAAACAATGTCTTGGCATGTTCCCGTGTGTATTGAGGCAACTTGGAGTCCCACAATATGAAAATCTAAAAAAAGGAGGAAAAAAATAAAGAGAAATACAAGCTGATGGGGGAGATGACCATCCACACTACCTTAAGTGGTGATCACAATTACCAAAATGTTATTGATATGTTTCCTCCAAACAGCTCCTTCCCCAAACACATCCTGAAACAAGCTGAAAGGATACATGTTCCTCTTGCTGGTTTGTGTGATATTTCGGATAATTCACCGAGAATGAAGCAAACTTATCAATGTAATTTTCCCCTCCTTTCAACAAAGAGCAGGCTTTTTTTGTTGCCACGAACAATGTAGTTCATTTTACCACAGACTCCAAATATGCTGAAGGTGTGCCCTGCACATGGCGCTCAATGGGATGTAAGAGAGTGTTCCCTGAGATGGCAGCTTTAGTACCTTCCAGGGTGTAAATCAAGTATGACTTACTCAATTTTCCTTCTTTACAACACAACCAATGAAAGTAACAGACATGATTGAAGTGTGGGTGTCGTGAGAGAAGACTTCAAAGATTTTGTGATGATTCCAACAAGTGTTTCCATTTTCCTGTGGTTCACTCGTCTCGTGTCACTGTTTTCTCAACTGATTTCATCACTTTAACCAAAAGACCACAACTATCCAAAGCACACCCTGAAAATTACTCAATTTCGCTGAATCTGAAAACTTAGTTGGATTGAAATTGTCTTAGTCCAGGACTGGGGATGTTGATTTAGGGGCTTGGATTGGATTTTTTATTGGGCGAATAGTTCATTCTCTAAGAAACTCATATGTGCTATACTTCCAACTATTTGCAGATGTCACCAATTTTTAGGCATTTCTTTCCAAACACTTTGTATCCAAGTTGAGGGAAATGTTTGCTTTCAGGCTCAAAGCATAAGGATGGGAGGGCTTTGTTGCCACAGCTTCTTTGAGGGGTCCCCATGGGAAGCAAAGACTTCCCCTTAGTTAACAATGCCCTGATGTGAAACCTGCATTTTGCTGCCCATGAGCTGCTCAGTTTGAACTGAAACACGGTTTTATGTTTTCAAACTGAAAAAAACCTCACCCACTTTTCTTAAATCAGTCTTTTGATCATGCTCCTTGGGGATCCCCATATATTTCACCTACCACTATAAAATATCATTACCTAGAAAGTATCAGCACACTGACAGCACACTGGTAGTTCTACATCATTTCTGTCAAACTTGGATAACACCATGGAAACAACAGCCAGCTCTTAGAGGGTGTGTTGTATCATGCCTGTGCAAGGCACTGGTAAAGTCTAAGTCCTGCAGTGAGATGTCAGAGCCAGGATTCAGTAGAGTATTACCAAATTAATGGGCAAACCACACAATCAAGATGTGTCCCAGCAGGCAGAGAAACTGTTTCCAGCGGACAAGCAGGGCCGAATAGCCCACAGTAAGAGACCCGCTCCCTCTCCTGAACAAAGGGCTGCTCCTGATGTTTTCACAGATCCAGGGGCAAAAGCTTGCAGACAGTTCATAGGATGCACAGCATTTTCAGCTGCAGGTAAGGCCAAGAGAAGCTCCTTCTGCCTTTCAGGGCTGTGATCACCTCAAAGGCTTATCAGTTGAACAACTCTCTGGGGGTGGAAGGAGTCACCCACTTTTAATCTTTACCCAGGGTCATCCCTGCCACTAAAAAGCCTGGAGATTCTTACCCCTCAATGGAAGTAAAACCAAAGTGCTTAAACAATTGGCTCCCAAACTCAAAATTAAGCCCCTCCTGCCCTTATAGCTTAGGTGTAAAATACCAGTAACAGTGAGTCCTCCACCAGTCAGTTAATTTATGCACTTCTGGGAAAGCGTTGCTTGTCCAGAAGTCCCACAAAGCAACATGGCAGTGTGGCAGCAACCACAGTCCCACCAGCAACCTCAGAAAAGGTAAGCTGAGAAGTGACAAACAGAGAAACCATTGCCAAGCAAACTGATGTCAGAGCCAATCCTCTCTATTTGCCAAGGTAATGCTTGAGGAATACAAACACTGCCAGCTATCAACAGTGTGTGTGTTCATGCTCACATTCTCAGCACTGAACACAGGCAAAGCAGAACCTCTCACTCTGTGGAGACAGATAAACCTAAGGACTCATGAATGATAAAATTAGGTGAAGATGCAGGACTGCAGGTAGGAAAATACTGGCCATCATTTGCTACAGATCATGGTTTTAAATGTAAGTTCTCTCTAAAGGTATTAAAGAAACCAGTGCACAACAGTGTGTGATGTGTGGCACTATGCAGGTGGCACAACTGAGATGAGATCCATCGTGGCACAAGCTGAACAACTCGACACTTCCGTTTCTTACATCTTCAGATAGTATTTTCAAGGGCATATGGACTGGGATCAGGTCAAATCTTGAGAAACACACAAGGAAATTGAAGAAAATAAAATATCTCATAGATACAAGACATATTTTGCGCACAGTTGTAGCATGATCTTGAAATTTAGCTACAACCTCCAGTGAATATGTCTGTACCTCATGACAGTGCTGGATCCATGGGAATGGTCATAGGTGCCAGGGAACAGCACTCCACCATAGCCAGGGAATACTACAAAACACAGGCTTGGTACAGGTAAAAAAGGTAGCATAATGATAAAACTAAGAGAGGGTATCAGCAGGATACACCCTATGACTGCAGACACTAGTAGGTAACAGTGGCATGGCATTTGACAAATCACAGCCTAATTAATTCCTAATCAAATTCCTGCAGGAAACATCCCTGCCCCGTCAGAGATTGCCCGTGTTACATGCTTTCTAGCCAGGATAAAATTTGACCTCAGACTTGTATCAGAGACACATCCTCCAAAGTCATTCTCATGCAGTTGGGAGAAGTCCTCACTTGCTGAAAAGAGACATCTCCTGTTCAATTGTCTTCCGGCTTTCCTGCGTCTGGTGCCAGGGTATGCATGCTCCCACTCCAGGTGCCAAGCCAAATAAATACCTGCTGTGGAAAGGCACACAGCCAAAGCCTGCAACAGAGCAGCTGAATCACTTCCTGCACGTATTGAATTAACAACGGGGTAACGTGAACACCATTAGCCATGGGGCAAATAATGCTCTGTATGCAACTCCTAAGGGCCTGCCACAACTGGGACAGCTTTCCATGCTCCAGTAATCCCAAGGCCCACTCTAATGACACCTACAGATTTCATACAGCCAAAGAATTGTGGAGTATCTTCATTTGCTAAAGAACACAGTGCTGCACTTCAGTGAGGCAAATACAAACACTGTGGTGAGTTCTGTCACAGCGATGCTGACACCACTGCCCACAATAATTAAGGTAAACTTAACTCAAGGGGATCTTCAAGGTCCCCTTCCAACCCACGCCATTCTATGATTTGATCTGTACCACGTGCAGACAGTGCGTGGCAAACTTATCTATAATGAGAGAGATGGCAGCAGGCAGGGAAGAATTCAGCTTTCTAAATCCTGTAGGACATGATGCTATCTGCTCTCTGTCCTTTCCTTCCTTGCCAACGGAATTGTGCCAAAGGCAGTGAGGGGAGACACAGGAAAGGGTAGAATCCAAGAGAGATCCTCTACAGCTCAGGCAGATGGCCTTGCCTCTTGCAGTAGTCCCAGAGGTAGCCATTTCCCTTGTTTCAGGCCTGTTTGCACAAGTACTGACTCACAGGACCAGGCTCTGTACCCTGTACTGCATCACTGCCTGTCCATGACCTCTCTGACTGCTGCTCTGCTCGGCTCATACCTCTGAGGGAGAGCTGGCTGCAGCGTTTCACACATTGCTGCTCCATGTCTAAAAACAGCCTCACACATCAGACACTTCAGACCCCAGGAGAATTCTGGAATTTCCTCAGCAGTAACCCCCGTGGAATGAGTCTGATGGTTCAGATCTTGTGGAGAGTCATCCAAGCACAAAGCCCAGCACTGACATGTAAACTGTCCTTACGCATGTGCACTGCCCAATGACATGTGAGCTGACTGTGCATGAGTGACAGATCTTTTCTCAACAGATCTGCTCTCCAGAGCATCCATTCGGAGCTCAATCTGCTAAGGAGAGTTGCAATGACCTGCAGCAGATTACCTGCGCATCATCCTAACTGTTTATTGCCTCAGTTTGCCACACCCGGGCAAATGCTCCTTCCTGCAAAGAACATGGCACTTCCTTGGGGCAACCACATGGGGAACTCACAAGACAAGGCTTGTGTGGCTATAGCCTGGAGGGAATGGGGATTCCATCCCATGATCTCCAGGGAACCCAGGGGAGGTCTCCAACTTTTCTGCTTAGTGTCTGCCCCTAAGCTGATCCCGTAAGCTCCTTTAAAGACCAAGCAAAAAGCCAACAGCTTCCAAGGATGTCATTACCGAACTGGAAAGGGGTACAAATTAGTCATTAGACATTTCCTAATGACATGGGGCAATCGCAGTTAGCTTATGACATACGATCTTCCCCGCAGGGCTGATCTCACAGGGACTAAGCCTGCAGCTGCATGAACCAGCAGAGCTGGACACAACAAAGCTTAGGAATGAGAGCCTCTATGTCCCAGCAGTTTGCTCCCTATGTGAGCTCCCTAGGACTGCTTCACATGCTGCATCTGGTCTGTTTTGAGTCCTGACCTGGTTTCGTTTTCAGATAGTAAATCAAATCTAAGGCATTCAGGGAGCTGGCACAAGACACATGGCAGCCTGATCCCAGAACAATTTGATTTGCTGAACCCCGCCTGTGGAAAAAAAACCCAAAAACCAAACAACAGATTGGTTGGGGAAAACAAACTAAAAGGATAAAAAGAATGCACAAAATCATATTTCATATCAAAACTTATTAGAAAAGAAAGTGCTTTGACCGTAACTGAATGAAACCTATGTGTAAATAAAGCTCAGCAAACCTGCACCTCCTTTTCTTTAAAAGCTCTTTGGAAAAAGCTTTTTTGCTGCTTTATAACAGAAGTTAGCAAAGTGCCTTGACAGGAATGAAGAAAAAGAGATGGGTCTCAGTGCAGAGGAGTGAAATGGAAGGCTTGCAGTAGTGGAGTGCAGGTAGATCAGATGTTCTATGTTTAATCCCTTGCCCTCATATTTATTGGTCCCATCGTAGAGATGGTTGTGCAAATGTCTGAAGATAGGTTTGAATGGGTCCTGACATCGGTTGGGGGTAATCCCTCTGTTAGGAATAACAAGAGTGCTGCCTGGCACTTAACATTTCAGTGCCTGTTCAGCATTATGCGGAAGTAAAACCTGGTTAAAGCAAGAATGTTTTACTGAATCGTCTTCCCCCACTCCAACTAACCACCCTTTGCTGCAGAATGCCTTGGATCTTTTTGCACAAATACCATGTAATGAAATCAAAAAATCTGCTCCTGGAGTCTCACTCTCCTCAATACTTACAAGAGCTTAATAATTTCAATGAAACTGTGGGGGTTTGTGCCATGATTGTTTTGGTTTCTAACCAGATAATGTTGAGGTTGGTGGGTTGATTTGAAATGAGTTTACATTTGATTATTTTGCATCTGTACACAAGACCTAAAGGAATAGTAAATGTTCTGAAGAGACTTAAGATATTTTATGTCCACTTGTATGACATACTGTCATAACTCAGAAAGAATAAGTAATGTTCATTATTCTGCTTTGGGAAAAATGCACTTCAAAAGGTGGATTTGTCATGATAATGTAATGAAATATACCTCAATAAAAGTATTTTCCTGAGTAAAAGTACACTGGGGTTTTTTTTTTGTGAATTCCATGTTAAGATGGACCTGTGTACCTGTCAGTTTGGCTGGTGAGATGTAGGAAAGGGATTCCTGGACACACCTGCGGTTCAGTTCTCTTTGAAGTGTCAGGGACAATTTGTACCAAGTAAATGTGTTTCTATATTCAGAAGCACATTAAACCCTCCAGTCAGAGCTGCTGATGTGAAGAGATACTAAGCCCAGGATGGAGGTATTGAAGCCAAGCATGTCCCTGCAATCTGCAGGAACTTGTGTTCTGGTTTCACTTAGAGTGGGGCTATGTTCAAAAGGTTTTGCTGGGTGGGAAGGAGCCACAGTGTTTGCTGTGGTAAGAACCTGGAACAACCTACAGCAGTAAACTTGTTTCCAGAAATAGAAATTGTTCTGGTCCCAGTTATAACAAAGATCTCTGAGACTTCTAAAAGCCCAGAGTCCCCATGCCTTAGCTCTTCAGTGCACCTTTCTCATTCAAGCAGTATCTTCCATCACTTGGGATACTGTACTTGTTTAGTGACAGACAAATCAATTGCTCTTTGCACATGAATCCAACAGAACCTTACCTGAAGGCATAACCACATCCTGGCCTCGCTGGCATGGCTGAGTCACACCCTGCTCTCCTGTGACACCTGAGGAAAGCTAGCCATCCTTGCAACATGGGACAGCCAAACCAAGGCACATGGAAAGCTGCCTCCTTCACCAGCACTAAGGAATTCTGTAGACAAGGTAGTTCCATGTGTCTGCACACATAACTGTGTATTTCTCCCAGGAATGATGTCCATCCAAAATAACCACATTGCCCTCTTGGAACATGCCAATGGAAGCATCCTCTTATGCAACCCTGGATTTTTGCCTCCCACCCAGTTTTCAGCCTGAAAGTACATTGCCCAACAAAAATTGCTAGTAAAACAGGCCACATCAAAAGCCTCTCCGTTTCTCTAAGTCCCATGGGACTTAGGAATCGTTCTCGTCAGCTCTTTGAAATTCTCAAGATACTAAAGCAAGAAGAAGGTTCAGCTTGACTGGACTCTAGGAACATCAGATAAATGTGTGCAGATAGTGAAAAGTACAGAGTCACAGTGAGCCTATTGATGCAACCTAAAAATGCATTTAATCCTTATAACTACTTTTTTTTTTTTCTACTGAAAAGAGGCTTTGGTTCCCATGCAAAGCTCCAGCTTTTGAACAAATAGCATATTTTGTGTTATACTGTAACGAACTTGAAGAACTGAAACCATTTCTAAAATATTTAGAGGAATGGGTGGGAAATTGCTTTGTTCTCCGGAGCTGCAGACTATGGAAACAGAAAGTTTTCATGGAGAAATTAGAAATTGCTTACTCTGCAATGGTACTCGAAGATGGTGACTGTCACCA
>JAWWEW010000131.1:595340-662650 GCA_035583185.1 Anabacerthia variegaticeps
GGGGCCTCCCCGAGGTGTGGCTGCTCTTCCATGTTCTCTGTGGGGCCCAGACAGTCAGTCCCGGCCATTTTGGGGCTTTCGGCATTCCATGGGTCAGTCCCGGCCATTTTGGGGCTTTCGGCATTCCATGGGTCAGTGCTGGCCATTTTGGGGCTCTCAGCATTCCATGGGTCAGTCCTGGCCGTTTTGGGGCTCTCGGCATTCCATGGGTCAGTCCTGGCCATTTTGGGGCTCTCAGCATTCCATAGGTCAGTGCTGGCCATTTTGGGGCTCTCAGCATTCCATGGGTCCGTCCTCCATTTTGGGGCTCTCAGCATTCCATGGGTCAGCCCTCCATTTTGGGGCTCTCAGCATTCTGTGGTGCACTCTGCCATTTTGGGGTAGCCCATGGGCAAGTCCCCATCATTTGGTGGTACACTTTGAGTTCCACCTCTGCTGAGCTCACCCTGTTCACACTCTTTCCATCTTGTTTTGAGCCAATCAACCATTCCTTTAGTCTCGTACAGAGATAAATCTGGCCGTGCAATCCTGGAAGTAGTTTGGGACATTATTAAGCAGTGAAGCAATAGACTATAATGTCCCTTCTTATTGCAGGGGCATTAGAACTAGATCCCCTTCAATGGTCCCTTCTGACTTAAAATTTTCTGGTTCTAAAATTGTGACAGAGGTATGACTGTAAATACATTTATTAAATACAGTTTGCTTTCTGGGTCAGTAGGGGATGTTTTGTGAAACTGTTCCTCTAGAGTGTCAGCTTGAGACTTGGGTTTCTAAGTCTGCAGAGAGAGGATTGGCAAACATCTTTTTCCATTATCAGTCCTATTGTTTATGCAGTATAAGCTTTAAGCAGGTGCACACCTGTCCCATATCACTAGAGCATATGAAAAATGTTTATTCTTAATAGATATGGGTAATAGATCTTGTGCTGGCAATGTCATTTAAGCCACACATAGTGTTTTGAGCTCATCAGTATCAGTTTTGTGTGCTCTTGGTTTTCTGATGATATCTAGGATGTGTTTTTGGTCCTACTTAACTACTTTGGTCCTGATTAGGAGATGGACTAAAAATGGTTGTATTGTTGGAAAAGGAGAGCTAGCCCTGCAAAGTTACTTAACCTTAGGATTTCCATGTATTTGTTTAAAACTTAGATCATGTATCCTGTGTGTTCTTACATGTAAAATGCAGAATGGCTTTTTTTCTAGACTGCAGAATGACTGTGAAATGAGTTGCTTCATCTTTTTATAGTTCTCAGATGAGCATTGGCCTCACATGTTCTGACAGAATCTGTTATATTAGCACTGTGACAAATGGAATAGTTTACTTTCGAGTAGATTATTGGAAAAGGTGAAGTTGTAAGCTTTGCCTTTAGAGGCACAGTGTGGTTTATTTACAGTGAAGAACAATAATTACCCTCGTCAGACCAAAGGTGTGTGTTGCTCTGTAGTGATTCAGACATATTGTGACTCCGTGCAAGTGACAGAAGTGTAATTTGGGAGCACTGTGTCTCGCAGATCACATAGATGAACGGGCAGTTTGCAACACCATCGCCCCTGAGAAGGATGTGGATGGATTCCATATCATGAATATCGGCCGTCTGTGCCTCGACCAGCCTTCCATCATTCCTGCCACTGCTGCTGCCGTGTGGGAAATCATAAAGCGCACAGGTGAGCAACCCAGCTGTCCTCAAACCCTTTTCCCCTGGGGACAGCAGCAAAGGATTAAGTCAGGTGTGATTTAAAAGGTGTAGGGCAGCTCAAGGTATTAGGCTGAGGGAAGAACAAGCATTCAGAGGAGTGATCTGAATAATAAGGAGGTGCCAGATAGATGAGATTTTGTGCCACTAGCATAACTATTAATTAACTGTAGACAGTAGTATTTGGTGGCACACTTTGGTAACTTTCTGCATTTTATAGTGTTGCAGGGGACTTTCTGTGTTATTGCTGACCTCCTGATTATTTGTCAAATAGATTTGAATGGTGAAGGAAAAAAAAACATGATCAAGAATGAGAGCGCTTAATTCCCCTTTTTCAGGGGAAAAGAATGCACATGCGTTCAATAGTGTTCATTTTCTACTTAGAATGTACATGTTCTTCCTGGAAGCCGTAAGAGCTTCCATTTCCCATTGTGGTCCAAGCAGGGAAATTAAGTCCCTGCTATGAGTGATTCAGAAAACCTGAGTGGGTTGCCAGTTTTCTTTCTCTAAGGGGACAGCTGAAAGTTGTTGTGTGGATTCATCCCTCAAATTCAACCTTGTAGAGTTTCAAGTCCTGTTGATGTCAGCAGTCCACAACAGCAGACAGTTCTATCTTGGGGATTAAGAAGAAGTGTTTAGGTGTATCGAAGTAGTGAAATAGAATTTTTTTTCTTTGCTATAAGGAATACCAACATTTGGAAAAAATGTTGTTGTAGCTGGAAGATCTAAGAATGTTGGAATGCCTATCTCAATGCTTTTACATACTGATGGAGAGCACGAGAGGCCTGGAGGTAAGTCCAGAGATGTGATTTTAGTGTTTCCTTTTGTGAAATCCTGAAAATAAAGCTGACCAGAGGATTCAAATAAAAGAGAACTTTTCACTCTGGCAACCAGAGAAAGGAAATAAATGTCCTCACATATATCTTAGCATGTTCTCAGGTGAGCAGTTTCTGGATCTGACTTTTTCTGGTATTATGTCATAATTTTCTCCTCCATTTGAAACGGCAGCTGTTTCAACACAGTCCTTGACAGTGAGTGTTGAGGATAACACTGACAGTGTGGCCTTAAAGAGCTACAGAGGTTTGTGTGATGTTTGTACCAGGTAGTGCAGCTCTGTGCCTTCTCCTCCTGCTTGTTTAATAACTATGTCATTTTTCATGCCCCCATGAGCACAAAAATACACATGGATCCACATACACGTTTATATATATATAAAATAAAGATGACATGATTTTTGTGTTGTGCTGTGCCAGTTAAGTGGTGTTTATGGAAATGCCCAAATGACCAGTGAAGTAACTTTCTAAGTGTGAGCTCTAGGATATTACACGTTGGCCTGGGGGATTTTTCTGCAGGGCAGTTTATATCCCCCTGGAAATTGGGGGTTGTGGTGGAAATATTTTTAAGCAATTCTAATTACAGAGACCTGCATGTGCTGCTGTAATTGTGATGTAGGAAGAAAAACAAATATAATGTAAATAGAATGGTGCCCTTTTGCAACTTCATTTTGATGTTTGAAACTGTCACGGTGGTGTGCACAAGTGAGGTAAACATGAAAGTTTAATCTCAGGCATATTTAATAGGAGCAGAGTGAAATCTGTTATTAATATAATAAAACACTAAAAGCTTTGTACTAATCATAGAGTTGGTTTTTCCATTCAGCCTCTGTGGGAAAATTGCTGTTTGAAGCTTCTCTCAGTGTTTGAATTGTAATTACCATCAGTGCATAGTTCTGGTCTCATCCCCATTCCCATGAAAATTAGTATCATTTTTGCCATTAGCTGCAAATACTGGCTGACATGTCTTACTGGCAATGCAGCTGGTGTTTGAAGTAGACTTGGTACAGCACAGAGTTAGTTTGCAAACTATTTACATGTCTCTCAGCTGGAAATGAGGAGTTGTGTTGTGCTGCATGGTCTTCTGCCAGTGTTCTGGTTCCTGACATCTTACATGTCTTCCTTGGTAGTCCTGTTTGCTGGCATTGTCAGTGATGCTTTGTATGTCCTGCATTTGACGTTGGACAGAAAAATGTTTGGATGTTCTGTTGCCAACAGTGACACTGGAATTTAGATACAGGAAGAATTAACTCACTGGAGTTATCTTTCTTAATCTGAAGCAATGGGCTTTTTTTAAGGTAGATTTTCTAGTTTTCCCACCTGCTAAGTGGTGGTACGCAGCATTAAGCAGCTGGCAATGGGAAAACAAAGGAACAAATGTACTTCTTTGACAATAAACTAGTGGTAAGTGTGTTTATATGTTGTGTACATGATGGTACATAGTTTGGTAATTGAGGTAGTCATGTGGAGTTTTCATTCCTGATTCACAGATGGGGCTGTCCTGGAAGATCTGGTTCATCTCTTGCAAGTGGTTTTCAGGTCTACTGCTGCAGTGGGCAGCAAGAGACCAGCCTGGATGGCATGTGGAAGGAGAGGCAGGCCAGAGCTAGGCTTCAGCTTCTTTTGTATTAGCTCAGGAGGATGAGGACTAGGCAAGACCTAGTGAAGTGCTGAAAAAGAACTTTCTCAGGTTGTCAGTCTGGATAGGGTTTTATCAGCAATTGGGATGATTTGATTAAATGTTTTTATTGAGAAGTGATGCAGGGACTGTGTGTGATACTACTTTTGTCTTTATTTCTGTTGTAGGTTTTTGGGGTTTTTTTGACAGATCATGGACAGAACTGGGTAGTTGTGGCCTGTCTCCCTTTGGGACGTTTTGTATGTAGGAACAGTCATATCCTGCAGGTGGCAATATCTGATCAGATGGAAAAGCTGTGTGAACCCCTTCCAAAACAAATCATGTTCTGTGTAGGCAGGTCAAGACACTAACTCTGTTTTAAAAGCTAGGGAAAGACTTGGGAGTATAATGTGGAATCTTGATTGCTAAATGTATTCCTCTTCTTTCAGCAGAAGTAGCAGTGTAAAAATAGTTGTTTATTTTCTGTTTGGGCATGGTCACAAATAAATGGAAACCCTCCCCTTTCAGAGGTGTCTGTAAGCTTCTGGACTGCTATTCTCAAGGCAGGGGCTTTTTTTTTTTTTTTGTACCCCTCCTTCTTTCTCATTTCCTTTTTGGTAGTGCAATTACTTGGTTTCAGGAGCTGACTACAGACACATTCCTCACTGAAATCTTAAGTGGCAAATTAGCACTGATTTTATTCCTCAGAGGTAACTTGGTAACTTTGGGGTTTATCCACTGGTTTTTCTCAGCCTTTACGCTGAGTAATGATTGTGATTTTGGGCAAGACATACTTCTTTTACTTAAACCAGGCATCAGAAGGCTCCTCTATTTTTTTCAAGCCTGTACTTTTGTGTTCTCTCTATCTGCAAATGTCTTGATCTGCTTCCCTTTCAAGAGACAACGTGCACTATAGAGACTAAAGAAGAGGAATTAACGATGAGGGGAAAGAGCAGAGAGGTTAGAGCACAAGGAGGTTCAAGATGAAATGCTTGAGGAAGAGAGTTAATGAGAGACACAGATTAGATCAGTCAGACACATTCCAGAAGAAGCAGGTGTGATGGTAATGTCTGAGATGGCAAAAAGTTGTAGTTTAATGGTTAGTAATGTGGCTTAGGAGTCTGTGATGAGTGGAAGGCAGAGATGGGGGGTTGTAACACCTGAACACTGCAGTACAAATAGTTGGCAGGAAGAGGATTAGGAGGAGTCTCCTTTGCGAGCTGTTATCTCAGCTGCTTGCCTGGGCAATGGTTAAGGCATGACCACACTTGGTGTTGGATGCATCAGGAGACTTTAGACCCTCTCCCCATGACAGTTCATTTTGTGTGTCATGGCCTCAGAATCTCCATCAAACAGCACAGGGTTTTTCATGTGTTACTGGGAGGCTTTATTTGTAGCTCATGCCAAGAAATGTGGGTGCATGCAGAAGCAGGCCCCAGGTGTTTGGAGTTTGCCCTGAAGGATGAGTCCTCCTGCTTCTGCTGGTGATCTTGTGTTTGAATCTTTTTAGTTTGTGGCAAACAACTGAGTCTCGTACAAATTTGTCTCTGTACAAATTGGGCTTGATTCCATACTGGGTTTGCTTTGTGTGATTCCACTGGATGTAACAAAGCTGCAGAAGGAGTAGTTTAGTCCACAGTGTATAAATTAATCCATCCTGTGCGAATTTCTAAGAGAAAACGTTTCTTCATTTGTGTGAACAGCAAGTGTTGTGAGTGTTCTGCCTTTGCTGATCTAAATGTTGCATCCCAAGACAAATTTGGTGGTCATCTGGTCTGTTAATGTACAAAAGTAAGTAATTTGCACCTGAAAGTAAATGCTGTACTTTTGGTATCATTTTGTATGTGGCAATTAATTGATAATCTCTTCCATTTCAGGTGATGCCACAGTGACCATTACTCACAGATACACCCCAAAAGAGCAGCTCAAGATCCATACACAGCTCGCTGACATAGTAATAGTAGCTGCAGGTATTACTAATTGTTGTTAACACTCCAATTGCAGCATTTCAGACCTAAAAAGAGAACTTTGGAGTTTGTGGCACAGGCTGCCTCGTGTTCCATGGAATAATGGGTGCTTGTGCTTGCTGAGGGTGTTGCAGCAGGGAGGATTTCTGGTTGTAGGAAGGACAAGTGATTTGGCTCTTTGTTCTTGTCCTTCACATTTGCAGACTCATAAACTGTTTCTCGTCACATGTGACACCTTTGCTTTAGGGAGACTTCAGAGTGAACTCAAGATTGGGAACCAGTCAGTGCATAGTTTATACAGGTATAATTATGTAAATTAAAACATTCTCTGTGCCGTGCAAAAATCATGAGTCATTTAAATTTTGACAGGAGGGTTTTTTAAAATCAGCTGGAGGCTGCATTCATAAAACCATGGTATCATTCCCCTGCTGTTAAAATTAAGGGCAACCTGGGCAAGTTAACTGGAGGGTTTGGTAACCTATATTATTATGGATGTTTGGGTTTGGTTTTTTTTTGCAATTATCATGTAAGGAAGAGAATGGTAATTGCTTAGGGGAAGGGGTCTGAAAAAGTGGTGTCTATACTCTTAAAACAATGTAGAGTGAAATACTTAGAGTTTGACTAGTCTGTCCCCAAGAAACAAGTATAATGCTTCTTAGCAACTTGTGGTTTTTGTTTACGGGTGTTATAAATAGAAAGAAAAATTAATTTTTGAAAGAGAAATAATCCAACTTACTAAAACCTTGGTAATATTGTGTGTCCCTTGCACTTCAGGATATCATTCTTCTCTTGTACCATTTTGGAGCACTGCAGGAGGATTGTGTCTTTTCTGCTCCCTTTCCCCCTCTTCATCATCCTCAAGACCCAAATCTTGCTTGCTTGTTTTCTAGGTGAAGACAGAGAGGTATCTAAAGCTTGTCACTTCCTTTTGAAGTGAGATGCCCTTTGCTTCAGGGTTTGACTTCTCTATCTCTTTCCCATGGCAGCTCAGGAGCAAGAAACAGCTCGTTTGTCCCACATGTAGTTACTCAGCTCTGGGCCTGACCAGAATTCACTACTGTGAATGAAAGATAATGATGCGTGTGCTAACTGGAAATAAACCAGTAACTTTCCATCCGTATTCACTGCTTTCAAGTTAATCATCACTTCTGATTTTGACACTGAACATGGTTTGTCATAAGTTCTGCTTGGAGTTAAATGGCCCAGTAGCAATTCAGCCATGTTCTCTCTTCACATTATTTTCCTTGTGTCATTCGTAACAGGAGCATGATACAGCACTCATTACGCAACTCGAGATATACTCAGAATGATGAAAAACCTAAGGCTAGGTTGTGAAAACAGCATGCAGCCCTGCCCCAGTGGGTGCTCTGGCAAAGATTACGCTTTAGAAAGGTGGAATCCCTCCAGGCTTCCTTTTGTTGCATGAGAACTGTGCACATTGTGCCTTTGAGATCACACACTCCCTGGAAATGCGTGACCTGCTCAGTGAGTGTTGCAAAAAAGGTGACTTGTACCCTGCCAGGTTGGAACAGCTGCTGTTCCAAGCCTTACCGTGCAAGATGTGCCAGTGGAAAAGAGCTTTGTGTGTGTGCCTGCATGCAAGACCAAGATTGCTGTTCTCATTCTTTCTCCCATTCCCATGTAATACTTTTACAAGAGCCATCTGCATCCCAGCTCCTCGTTGGTGAGTTGTTGCAGTGAGTCTGTTCTGGTGTGGTACTCCACCTCTGAGTACTTTTCTGTTCACCTGCAATCATGGCCTTGGTAATACCTCAGATCACGTGCTTCTGTTGTTACTCCTGAGTGTGAGAAGATCCCTCTCTGTGTGCTGTCTAATCTGCCCCCAGACTTGGGGCCTGTGTTTTCCTGCGTACTTGGATTGTAACTATCCAGGGAGTTTATTTCTTCCCTCTTGTTCCTTCCCCACTCCTTGCACCCTAAGTTCCAACAGTTCTGCTCTTCCTTGAAATCTCTTTTAGTACCACACAGCTTTTGGATTTCTAGCCAAAGCATCATGTTTCCTGCTAAGCACACCTGGCACTTGGTATCCCACCATAGCCTTTCCCATCTTGTCCCGCTATCCCTGCCTATGCAGACATCCCACAGAGTCTGTTCTTCGTGCTGTTGGCCCAGACCCAGAGTAGAAGGGTAAGTGCAGCTTTATGTAGAGCCACCACAGGACTTGCAGGGCTGTGATGGAGGCAGCAGGAGTCTTGAACTAGTTGACCTGCTGCTCCTGCTCTCTTGGCTTTCCACTCTGCTGAGGGAGAAGACTCACCTGCCTGCTTGGTTTGGAGAGCAGGTAAAGAGGAAAAGGAACAAGTGTACCAAATGCCAGATGAAATCCTTTTGGGACGACTTGTGCTGTCCCTCAGGACATGATCTGGGCCCTTCTTGCCTAGGAAATGCTGGTTAATCAGACCCTTTATTCAGGTAGTGTCTGTTTAGCTTTCTCAGGAACTGGCTATTTCACAGTCCTTGCACCTAAGCTGGGATTAGGTAGGGTCTTGTTTCTCCTTGTTTAAAATGTGGTTCGTCATTTTCTACAAAAATTACCAGTTAAAGGTTTTCCCACATTCTTCAGTTAGTGCATTTGAGGAATAGCTGCTCTAATGCTTATCTCTTCCTACTTGGTATGTAAAGTAGGCTTACGTAAATAGATCTGCTAGTTTGGTTTGGGGGTTAGTTCATTTGTTGCTATTAAGTATTTGGCCTATTATCAAACCATTTTACAAAGGGTGTAACTGTGCAGCTTCCGTTAATATCACACACATCATTTACCCCCATGAGGCTGAGGCATTATCCAACTACCAGCCAGCTTGCCATGGATTGCATCAGAGTGGGATGAAGGAGACGCAGCCAGATGTTATCAAATGGGGTAGGAAAGAATTTAAAGACTTGGCTTGCTCAACATGAGAAGCAGAGTTTCAAGCTGCTGTCCTATGGGGGAGTGAGAAATGGAGAGCAAGGAAGGTTCTTGCATTGCCTGTATCCAAATTACGGGCTGTGTTCCAGCACTTCACATGAAGCCAAAGCCTTGTATGCCAGGGCTTGCCCCCAATAAAACTGCAGTATCAAACCAGATGGATTTGGTTTCTTGTCCTTTTTGTCTTCTCTCCATCTGAGAGAAAACTGCTTTAATGGCGAGAGGAAAGTAAACTCCCTTTCCAGAGACGGTCTAATACTAGGATAAACATTCCTCTCGGAATACAGAACTAAGGGAATGGCTCAAGAAGCAAGGTGCATTGCAATTTTTATGTTGGAAATTCCCATCCCTCAGAGGTGAAGGTTGCATGGTAGGAAAGAAATCCCTGACAGGAAACAGATTCCCTCAATTCATTATCTAAACTTTAAAGTGACCTTTCAGGTTTTCTGGGTCTTCATGATGAATATCAAGATGCTTTACATGTCAGTGTGCTGAAGGATCACAGTGCATAGGAAAAGCTGAGGTGGCTTGTGGTGGCTGTTTCACCTGGAGTTTAACAGCAAAAAAATCCCAGCCCAGACATTACAGAGTTGTTGCCCACTGAAAGGTGAGGAAGGTGTGCGGTGCCAAGGCCCAGCCTCTCTGGTCAAGCATGGAGGGGTCTTCCAGATTGCTATAAATAGCAGGACATGGCGTGTTTTAGGAGCCACCCTCTAGAAAGTCAGTGTCATGTGCTGGGATTGCCATAACAGTTAAAATTGCTTATTAATCAGGTGTGTTTCCTGAACCAAAACCAATCCCATGGCACAGCTTTGGTGGCAGGTTTGTGTGCACCTTTTTTCTGTAGTGGTAGTAGTTACAAACTGTGTGTGATTGAGGAATAATTGTTTTCTCTGTGGGATGTATCAAGAAATATTCATTCAAGTGAAAGAATTGTGTTTTGTCTTGTGCATTCATAGCTGTGCATGCACACCAGTTGGTATCATTCAAAACTGAAGCCCTAAGACTACCTGGTCGTGTTAATCAAACATGTGTTGCTGATTCCAGGTATCCCAAAGCTGATTACAACTGATATGGTCAAAGAAGGTGCAGCTGTGATTGACGTAGGCATCAACCATATCCATGATCCTCTGACAGGAAAAACCAAGTTGGTTGGGGATGTGGACTTTGAAGGTAAGTGGAACACTTTATACAAACCTGTTGGATAAATATATTGATGTTCAGAGGATTCATTTGTGGTAAACGCTTGGAATAGGCAGTGTCTCAAATGAGACACTTTCAGGAATTTTTAATAATTTATCTACTTAAATAAGAATGCAAATGTCTGCTTTTAAGACATGTTACGTTGTTTGAAAGAAGTGTTACTTTTAATTACAGCAGCTTTTAAGAGACACAGATGAGCTCTTCAGGCAGCATGGTGTGGAAGGTGCTTCACTGCCAGTTTCTTTAATCCTTTGTGTCTGTGAAGTGTTTCAATCAGTTAAAACAGTTTCTGCTCTCTCTTAAGCAGAGGGTCTCCCACTGTCCATAACAATCATTATTATACCACAGCTTCCTTTTATGCTCTCCCTCTGTGCTTGTTTGTGCAAATGTTAACCTGGGCTTTGAAATTATCCTTTACATTAAGGTTTTATGTGGGTTCATCTTAAACTGCTGAACATCCTGGTCCGGGCAAGCGTAGCAGATAAAAATTGTTGTTACATATTGATCTTTTTATGTTTAACATGCTGCAGAGCAAGTTCACAATGTAACTTGATTAAGTATCTCTGCTCTGGAGGAGTTCCAGACTGGAATAGCAGGATTGTTGGAGCTGAAAATTAAAGCTTATTGGCAGAGTTGAGTGTGGGAAGCTTAGGCAGCATTTACCCACATTATTAGTGGTTCTCAACAGTTCCTTATTTTGATAAGTATGAAAATCACCCACAGGTTTTTTTCACAGTTATTAACATGTTGGCTGGCATAATGTCTCAAAGCTTAATTATATTCAGAATGTTTCTAGCCAGCTGTGTGTGTTTGTGATTACATCACCCCCTGAGTTCCTGCTGCTTTTCCTCATCGTGCAGGATACCTGTGTGTTAAAGTCTGTGAGAATACCTACACGAGGGGAGCTGAGCGACTGTCTCAGCATGTGTTTGGAAATGTGTTAGTGGATGTGTACAGCAGAGCTCCAGGAAAATCACACTTTTGGAGGACAACTTGAAAAATTTCTCTTATGTTCTTAGCCTGCTTGTGCTGTCACAGATAAAAGGTTCCGTTTTGTTTTCAGAGCTGAACTGAAGTTCAGAGATTTTTCACAATTTTTTGCCTTAGCAGGCTTGGGAGTAAAAAAACCTGTAACTTTGAGCAGCATGAAACTGCATGCTTCTTGTTTGTTTCTCTTCAAACACGAGACCTTGTGCCTGCAATATAGGTGTAGATTCAGTGGCAGGGCCGTGATTCAGAGTTTCAGCAATGCGCTGTATCTGTCTCGTCATGTCTGCTGTGGGTTGTTCTCAGGATTTTACCTGGGGGGAGGGAAGATCCAAAACGGAGGGAGGAACTGCAGCTTGGATTATGCCACTACAGTTGCAAGTAGCATTGCACTGTGCATTGCCAAAGGGAAATTGTTGTTGGTTCACTGGTATCGGTGAAAGTTTCACTAAATCTCTAACAGCAACAAAAAACATCCCAGTGTATACAGTTCTGAATACTAACAAGTAAACCACCCTTGGCAAGTATGTGACTTGGCACTCAGGATATGGAACAAGCCAGTGTGTTCGTGTAGCAAATCATTTTACTCTTTTCCTCTCTTTGATCACTTGACTGAATTTATATTTAAGTCCAAGTGAATATTTTTGCAGGTTGAGGCCACCTACATAAATGGCTGGCATGACATAGGGCACCTGCTAACTATCATGTAGTCCACCAATATCTATTGTCTCTTCACCCACTTGAGAATAATGTGGCTGTGAGGAGAGCCAAGGTTTAACTGGGACATCAGAGGTCAGATACCATTCATAGAAATAGATGGCAAGGGGTTCCTTCACCAGGTCTCCTGGCTGAAAAGCTCCCATAGTGGAAATTAAGTTCATGAGATGGCTGGAAGCTGTTTTGATTCAGTTGTCATATCCAAGCAATGCTTGGGTGCCATCTTCTATTCTCTGTGGGGTAGGTTAGACACTAAGGGTTATTTTTGCCTCTTTAGCAACAGGAGGATACCATTTCAATCTTAATTTTTGTATTGCTTTTCATTATTGAATTCAGTGTAAGAAATTCCCAGAGGCACTTTTTGAGTAACACTTATTTGCAACAATTATTGAGTGTCTTTAAACAGTATTTGTGATTTCCCACATGTCCTTGTTTTGACACCCCAAAACTGTGTCCATATAAAAAATTGTGAGGTTTTTTGTTTGGCATAGTTTGTTGGACAGTTCCAAGGTATCTAAAAGAACAAGACAGGAGAACACTGTGGACGTGGAGGTCAGCTGCAAAGCACTGGGGTACCCAGCTTGATATTGCAGGGAGATTTTAAACTGCCTGTGCAGCTCTCTATGTATAACCAGAGCACTGTTCATGTTAAGAATTTGCCAAAACCTGTGGTCTAGGCAGTAGATTGCAGTCACAGGAAGGGAGACCTGTTTCTGTGAACGATGTGTACACATGTGGGTGTACTTGGCCCTGTTTTATAGGCTTTTATTGCCACAGCTATAATGCCAAAGGAGAAGGGGGGCTGCAAGGACCAGGAATATGAAATAAAGGAACAATTTACCCAGGACATTTAGCTGGAATGGCTTTTGTGGGTGGAACACTGAAAATTTCCAGGAGTGACTGGTAGAGCAGGATAGTCACAGGCCAATGTAGTAGCTCACCTTTGAAGCTGAAACTGGAAATGCCCATGAAACCAAAGTTGCAAAGTTTACAATTCCTTCCCTATTTTGGGCAAACAGATGGCAACGCTGGCTTTGAGTCTTTATTGGACGCCTGTGCAGAAAAGAAATCTCTTGTGTGAGACCATTGTAGGTGATGTAGTTCAGTATCAGTGGAAGGGTTTGTACATAGAATCACAGAGTATGCTGAGTTGGAAGGGACCCATTAGGATCATTGAGTCCAGCTCCTGGCCCTGTACCTGAGAACTGTTCATTCTGACTCGACAGTGTGGAAGAGGTTCTGGAAAATGGGTGCCACCAGCAGCAGGGAGGGATTCCCTGTGCTGAACAGCAAAAGAGAGTGCCTCCACAGGTGATCAATGTGGTTGAAGGTGATGGGTGTATATTATCAATTTCCGTTGAATGAGATTGACTGTGATAATCTTCAAATCCCGTTTATTACTAGAAATGGTGATCCTGCAGCTGTACCTCAGCTGCAGTGTGCAGGAACCCAGGGCTGTGTGACAGCAGCTGCTTCTGACAGGTGTCTGCTGCCTCTCCACCTTCACTGGGATACCTGCCTGGCTGTAGGCTGCTCCTCAGTGACTGAATCCTTTCCAAATTAGCTCTGCGTGCAGCTTTTCCAGACACTGGTCGTGAAAATAGAACATGGATGTTCCAGCTGCTTCTCTGTAGCTTCAGTTAGTTCATTTGTCAGGTGATTTTGAAGATCTGGCGTTCGTTTTGCAATCAGTAAAACTCTGTGACACTGGAATTGTGGGTACTGGAGGGGGGTAATGTGCATTATTAGAGTTATGGTAGTGCTCCATAATTCCTTGGGTTTCCTTTACATTGCAGTTAAAATAGCTGCAGTAAGAAAAATAGGGTTAATATGCAAAAGAAAGGACTCTGAGAAAGGGGTATATACCCTGCTGCTTGCTGGTTGGTATTCCACAGCATGTAGTGAGACAAATCCCAGAGCCTGTGGAGCAGAACATGGCACATCTGCTGTGATTGCTGAGCACGTGATTTCACACTTAGGCAGTGCTGCAGGATGCAGTGATCTGGTGTAGCTTTACAGGGACTTGTAAAGCCGTGTGGAAACAGTGCTTAGGCAGGAATTACTCTGCATCACTTAATGCAGATGCACAAGACCCAGAACTGCCTTCAGGTTGAGACTTGCCCTTGGTTTGTGTGATTAACCCTATTAGGTGTCTGATGTCCTTAGCTTTAAAGGAACCTAGGAATGAAGGGCTGTTTCCAAAGCAGTGGATCCTGTTTTTCAAGGAAACAATCTACATTTCATTTGTTCTGAAGAATCAAAGAAAGATTTCAAGGTTCTACAGAAGCTGCAAAGTAGCAGCTCCTCCCCCATAGGCACCTAATTCGCATACCAGCACTTTGCAGGTTGGAGGGGAAGGCCTGGGAGGCCAGCACACATCTGGAGAAAGCAGGAGTAACACTGGGGACAAAGTCACACTGTTTCTGGGAAGCAGAAACAAGACCTGAAGGAACCAACAGCATAACACCTCACCTGCCTCCATGAGATCAGTCACACTCAAGTGCTATCTGGGAACTGTGCTTTGGCCTGCTACACTTGACCAGGAAAGGAAAATCTGTGTGTGTTTTTGAGGGCCAAGGTATTTGCCCCCTCTGGTATTTACTCTTACCAATGGCAGCTTAGCAGGTGGTAGTTTCCCCAGCACAGACACCTGTTGTGCGTTTAAAAATGTGGATCAGCTTTGTGAATAAACTATCTGGGTGGTTTTATGCTAACTGACACAAAATGTGGCTTCTGCCACACCGACCCACAGGGATTCCCATAATGACAGAGTATGGGTAAAGGAATTCCCCAGCAACTTGGGAAAACATGCACTGTGTGTTTCCTGCTTAGTAGGGTTACTAGCACCACGGGCAATGCATGTTGCACCTGACACCCATTCAAAGGCTTTCTTCAGGAAAGGCACTGTCTGGTTGTGGATTGTAAGAAAGATAGGAAAAGTTTGAGTAACACCACAAAAAGAGGTATTGGACATTGCTGTGGAAACAAATGTATTTCAGTTTAAAGTGCCTACAATATTGTCTGTGTTAATGGCTGTGTTTCCTTCAGATGTGGGTACATTTCAATAATTAGGATATTAATCTGAGAATTTTTAGTAACTGGATTAACCATTAGCACCAATCTCAAACGGTAGGTAGTTCAAAATGGTATGACTATTAAAGAGACGAATTATTTGTGTCTGAGGATATTAAGAGTAGCTGCCATATGAAATCTTAATTTGTTATATTTTACATGTTAAAAAAACCACATTGCAGATTGTTTTCCTTTCCATATATTTTAATGGTATATCTGATGGTACCAGTGAGCTGAGTAATTAAAACCCTCCCAGTTGTAATTACCATCTCTCCTCAATGAGCCTTAATCTTCTTCTGTTCTTCAGTTCGGTGAGATATTCACCGTTAACTTCTGTGAATGCTCTTGTTATTCCCCTGCCATGAAGGGTTCAGTCAGCATTTTATTAATTTCATTTACCCTCTCCTTCAAATTTAATAAATATTCTTTCAAAAACAAAAAAAAAAAAAAACCACCCACACCCAGTATTCAATTTCTCAAATTCTCTTCTGTGTTTGAGACCTTGTTGTTATTCCCAACAGTTAAGCACCACGTAGATTACAGGTGAATACCCTTGCAGCAGTGCCACCTTATCATATTTGTTCCAAACCCAGGTGCCAAGTCTTCCATCCCTTGATGTCTTATAGCCAGACACAGAATCTTCTCTGTAGTGACCTCAGTGGAATTGAATGTGCTCGTGTCAGTTCTGCTTGCTCAGTTGTCTTGTTTGTTTTGGAAAAACAATGCTTTGGAAAGTGGGGTGGGAGTTATTCAAAAATTATTACTAAGCAGGCCAAAAAAAACCCCAAGGTAACAAACATAATACCTCTCACAGTGGTGCCTGAAAGAAACCCTCAGCAGTAACCAGGTTAGTGAAAGGCCATTTGGACTGACCATTATTAGCAAATAACTGCTCCTTACAGTTTTTCATGTGATTAGTTCCCAGGAAGTTGCACAGAATTCCTTTGCAAGCAGCTTGCAATTCCAGTCAATGGCATTTTGCACAGTATACAGGAATATCAAATCAGGGTTTATTGCTACATTATATTGATTGTTCATTTAAATAGGTGAACTGAAATGCTTACAAAAATTAATTGGTACGTATTTACCTCAACAGAAGCATTCGAGGCATGCACTCAATTTGGGTGGTCTGATGTGCTTCATGGTCAGAGCTAATTCAGCTGTAACTCTTTCCTTTCTGTTTGAAGCTGTCCTTTCTCCCTCTGCAGTTTTAAGTTCCCTTCTGTGATGCCAGGATGTGTTTGTTGAGTGTGTGTGTTGCTGCCACAGGGAAGGGGCAGCCTGCTGCAGGTAGATCAGCTGGGGCAGGCTGTGAAACCCTGGCCCTGGGGACTGATGTTCAGACTAGCAGTCCCTTGCAGCCCCAGTGCTGCGTTCTGTCACTGCAGTAACACTTCTGCCTTGGCCTGTCCCCTGCTCTGCAGGACCTGCCCAGTCACACTCCTTTGTGCTCCTCGCCAGGTGGGCATTTGCAGGCAGTGGAAAGGAAAAAAAAGCACTTTGGAAACATTCTTAGCCAATCCTGTTTCTGTTTTCTCTTAGAAGTGAAGAAGAAGGCTGGCTTTATCACTCCGGTGCCGGGAGGGGTAGGACCTATGACTGTTGCAATGCTTCTGAAGAACACACTCCTAGTTGCTAAAAAGCTCATTTACTAGAGAAAACGGGCTCCCTTGGAAGAAGAATCTGGGTTGTTCTATTTATTGATACACAAAACGTTTATTTTTTACTACAAATATATTTATTTGTGCATTGTATTTATTTTTTCATGTCAAGGACGCTAAACCTGATGGTTTACAGAATGTTCAAATACTTTGTGTTGCCTCCTCCTGATTTACTGTGAGCAAAAACGAGTTGGAGAATGCAGCCTACACAGTTATGCTGGTATGTGTTTGAGAACAAAGAATGAAGCATGAATTACAACTGTACCCATGCACTGGTGCAGTTACCAAGGTCTTGTAAGCCCTTGGGACCCTCAGGTTTGACCAAAAAGTATAAAAAGTAAGTTTCAAGATGCTAGATATCTTTTAAATATATGATCTGGGTTCTGAGGCTGCAAAGCACTCTGGATGTGGTTTCAAGTCTTGAAATATTTTTCTTTTAAACACTTAGACTTAGTAGCAGAAATCTCGGTTCCAAAAGGAGTGAAAGACTGCAATGTTTGCATCAGTTGCCAGGCAGTAACATGGACGTGAATGCAAATGTTCAGTAGCTGTTTTAAAATAGCCAAGTAAACTTGAATGCTGGTGAAATCTGATCTGAAACATCTGCAACAGGTAAGCATGAGTAGGTAGAATAGAGGCCTGAATTATTTTCTTTCCACATCTGGTCAGAATGTTTTGGTGCATCATCCCCTCATCTCACAAAAAAAGAAAAAAACAAACCCAAGCCTGAACAGTTGACTCAGCTAGATTTGGCTTAAATTAGGTGAAATGTAGTTGACATTACTATGTATGTACAGTATGTATAGTGGGGCAGGGGGCAAAGAGGAGGAGAAAACCAAAAGTTTGTCCATGACAGAATCTTGGGGTATGTTGGGGAATTTAAAGCCATTTGGTTACTCTTATTTTCTGAAACTGCATGACAAGGCTTTTTTTTAGTCCATGATGTAAGGCTTGGCTCCAGTGGCCACGAAGTTGTGCTGCTTAAAGAGGACAGTGTGGGATAAGATCAGTATGTTTCTATTCCCAAAAATGTAGTTGCTAGATGGATCTAGGATAGTCTCATGCAATGTACAAGTCAGGGTGGTGTTAATGCTGAGATGCCTGTTCAGCTGAGTGTATGCACTTATTGGCATTCCCACTGAAGGCAGTGGGAGCCAGCTGGGACTTCTTATCTTTGTGTTATTGTCTCAGTTGGGATAACTTTAATATATTTTCATCAAGAGCCTTAGGTGTTTAATGGTGGTCTATAGATAACTTGAAAGAGCGGGGGAAAAATGTGGCTAAATACTATTGCATTAAACAGAAAAATGCACTTCCTGTAATAAAAGAGCTAAGGTGGAGCATCCCTTCCATGCTGACTGTTCTTGTGATGGACTTTCTGAGGGTTTGTTTTTATGCAGTGTTTATAAAGGTTTGACTGAATTATTACTGAATATACAATGCCAATAGTGCAGACGCTTGTCTTAGTGGTAATGTAAATGTTAGGAGGATCGAGGCACCTGTGGAGACTATACTTGGACTGATCAATCCATGACTGAAAGATGCAATAAAACTTGTTCACTGTTATGTTAGTCTTGGTGAAAAATGTTGATACAGTTTTGTGGGTGGTTCTGTTTTCCCTTTGCTTATCTGTGTGTTTGGAGCACAGCGAATGGAGGCCTGGCATGTTCAGCTGACACTGTGTCCCTCTGTTTGCATTGCTCTTCTAGATTCGTGTTTGGTTTTGTTGGCTTAACCCTGGTCATCTCTGCGTGCTTGGCAGAATATTTTGGTGCTGTGCTTGTGTCCCTTGAGCGAGCCTGCCCATCACACCCCACAAACAGGTGGTTGTGCATCCTAAGCTGTTTCCCTTTCTCCTGGGGTGTCTGGGGTAGCACTACAGGTCAGCCCGTGAGACCCAGGCTTTGCTCCATTCCATGCTGTCTTCAGAGCTGCCAGACACACCTGTGAGGGTACTTTCCACTGGGAGAACATCCAGAAGGAGCATCCAGAGGGAAGGGCTCGTGAACCAACCCAAAAAGCATGCTGGTGTGACCTGGTCAAGCCTGGTCCAAGCATGAACACTGTGCTGTGGACAGAGCGTGGCCTTGCCCGCTTGCAGCCTTGTCCCAGGCCTACCACACCCAGTGTGTTGCCTCATGGCAAAGCCTCCTCTTGGTTTCAAGCTGGATTAAACTCCCATTGTGCAGCTGTGTGTTGAAAGCAAGGCTCATGAGGCTTATCCCTGCCTGGGACTGATAGCAGAGGTTATCCAGGTAGGCATAAACGCTCCTGTCTGTCTGGGCAGTGTGCAAGGCACTCGATCAGCGTGCAGGCATGCAGCAATTCAGGATAGCAAAGGAAGGGAAAAGCCTCCTGGAATGCAGTCTATGAGCAGGAAAACGCATAATTAAATTGTGCATAACTAGCTTGTGTTTTTCCCTTAACATGTGAAGTGGTTAGATGTAATCCTACAGATCACTGGGGAGAGGGCAGTGGAGAAGGAGAACTGGAGGTGGCTGGAGTTACTAGGGCATTTATTAAAAGCTTTTTGGTTTTAAAACATAAAAATTATGAACTGTTTTTTTGCTGGGAGCTCACAGTTGAGAAAGGAAGGATTGTTGCTGGGGTGAAGCATATAGCTCTCCTTTGGTGAGAGTCAGGTTGTTGATGATCACACACATTACTGAACTGGGCTTTTCCAGTGATCTGCTCCACTGTCCTTCAGAGAGACCAGTCCGACTCGTTCCAAGCTGCCTGTGACCCACTTTGGACAGTGTTTGGGGCTGTAGAGAGTAGTTTAGTGTAAGAAATGTGTTTGACAGGTATGTGCTAGAGACCTGCAAACACTTGGTGTAAAAAGTACAATTGTTCTCACTATGCATAGTCACTTCTTGGAGAGCCAGAGATGGGCTTTTCTGGCAGTAGTGTAGGGATCTCCTGATACAGGAGGCAACAGCTTACCTGCCCTTTCTGTCTGTTTCCTCAGTGCCTGTGCTTTGCCACCTCTGGATCTCTGCCCTGCAGCTCCAGCCAGCAATCCAGGCCTCGTGGGGGCCGGTGGGCTGCCTTACATCCCAGGGGGCTGTGCACAGCTGAATGGAAAGTGATGAGCACACCCCTCGGGCTTGCAGGGCCTGGGATCAAAGGCCTCTTGCTGGCAGTCACTGATGGAGAACTGCATCCATTATCTTCCTGTCTCATCGCTTCCTAATCTCACCACTTGCTGTTTGAGCAGTTCCTCCTCTGGATGACAGGGACTGAGGGACAGGGAGGACTAGGGAGGGAACACTAGCAGAGAAGGGGCTAGTCCCTTGACCCTGACCTCCAGAGTAGCATCCTGAGGCTGAATATCCTCCTGGAAGTCACACAAGACCTGTCTTGCAAAGGGAAGGAAACACCGTGTTTTCACAACACATCATTTTTCGTTTATGCTGACCTCTGTTTTGCTGGTTTTTGTTCCTCACTCAGTTCAGATTCTGGGTCTCGCTCTAAAACTGTACCTTTGCCTGCACAATTATGCCCACGGGTAATAGGAAACCAGGGTTTCAAAAGAAAACCTGATCCCATTGCTAGATAATAGCAGTTTCCTAAATAAATGTGTGGTTGCCCTGGGGGGTGAGGTTGTTGCCAGATGCACCTTTTCTTGATTGGTGAGAACAGGAGATGACGCTTCCTGGCGTATAAGTGCAAGAGAAAACACGGGAGCACAGATAAGCACAGCAAGCGTGCCACCTGGAAAGAAGAGCTGAGAAGGTGTTAAAGCAGCTGCCTGCCATGGCATTTGGAATGCTAATCTATATTTTGCTGAAAGGTGGGTTTGGAGGAGGCTTTTCTGTGTCGTAAGATCCAGGGCTTCGTTGAACAACAGTTGGCTTCTTCTGAAATAAGTAGTGGGGTGGGAGGCGTGCAGAGACATTGGGAAGCACAACCACTTCAGCAATGTGAAGGCTGGGTGAAATTTTAACTGATAGGGTGTAATTTAGAATTCTTTGAAAAGAAGCTGCTTAGACTAGTAAATAGGTGTAAGGTTGTAGCATGTTACATGTATCTGTGTCGTAAATTGTGTAAGATAACAGAATGGAGAACAGGATGGGTTTGTATTTGGGAAATTTGCAAACCATCCTTTGTTTTCCCACAATCGTAATTGTGCTGTGGCAACGGGAAATTTGAGGCAAGAATGTTTTAAATGAATTGTTATTAGATTGCTGCCTTGTATGGGGGTTGTATGAAGTGCTTTCTGGGTGAAATGAACCTTGAATAGATATACTGAGCTTTTCTGTTCCAGTAAGCATCTATTTGCATTACACAGCAATGGGGGCACTGAGTGAAGAGTCAGCTATTACTGCTTCATCCCTCAGCACAGACTTATGGAATAATTGGACAAAAAACAACACTGAAGGTATTGCTTTTTTGTTCTGTTTGTTAATCTGTCAATTAGAAAAAAACCAAACCAAATAAACCCAGAACCCCCACCAAAATCTGTGGTGTTAGATGCTGTGACGCTCCTGCCACTTGGACACTATTGGATTGATGTGTTTTGTTTGTGAGAGGAGCTGCTCTTTTCACAGAGCCTTTGAAACCTCTCTGTGGTCAGAGCTGCCACCCAGCTGGGCTAGGCTCAGGGATGACCAGCATTTAAGCCAAGTCAGCTATAATTTGAAGAAGGCAAGGCTAATTAGGATAGATGAGCTGCATTTCTGATGGCAATTTCTGTTACTTTTACCTGGTATCTGGTTTCTATCTGTCTTCAGTGTGCACCTTGATGCACAGAAGTGAGAACGAACAAGCACAACTTCAAACTTTGTCTCTTTGTTGCAGTTTTGCTTTCGGCTGTCAAGGCTTCCACAGCCCTCCTCAGAGCGCTGCCTCTCCCTTCTTCCTTTCTCTTTTCTGACTGAAATGTGAACTCAAGCTCTTTCCCTGCCAACATGTGAGAGCAGAGCGCTGTTTGTCCTGCCAGCTGCCTTCTCAATGTTATTTGAGGTGCTGGTGATGTCATTGCTTTGGGAGAGCTGTGTGAGCTGGGACTGAGGTTTTGGCAGGTCAGTAAAGGAGGGAAGGGTTCCAACTGTGATACTTATTAATGTCTTTGCACTTTAGAAAGCACATAAATATGCATACAAACCACCTGCTGTTAATTTTAAGTCAACACAGGATGTCTTCCAAGCTTTTCTAGTAGATCCATAAGGTTTTTATTTTTCTCACAACAAGTCAAGCTGCTTTGTTTTTATTTCTGATCTGTCATAGTGGTACAGTGTTATATGCACATCCATCCAAACACATGCTGAATATGTGGGTTTCATATATATGTATATAAAATATGTATATACACACACATGCATGTAAAGTCAAGAAGATGTTGATTTTTGACCGCAGGACTTTGGTTTATCAGCTCAGCACTGTGGTCTGGTTTAGTGTATCTGTGACATGGTTCTTGCAGAGCTGCATACAGCAAACAGGAGGATAATGAAGTGGAAATATGCTGTGGCTCATCAAGTGCTCTGTTTGTGTTGTTTCTGGAAAGCAGGAGTGATGTGTCACATTTTACCAAAGAGAAGGCTTATTTACAGGGTCACAGCCACATCTGTAGTTGTCCTGTGAACCTTTATGCCAGCTGGGGCTGTGGCAGTCAGCTGGGTACCAGCATTTCCCTTGGAGAGTGTTCCACTCAGAGGTAGAAACAAGTTCAAAAACATTCAAGCACATGTTTACATGGGGAGTTAAAAGTATGTTCTGGTGGACCTTTTACAAAGCCATTGAAAAGTTAGAAAACCGCACTTCCAGAAAGAAGATAGAAATGCCATCAGAGAAACTCACTGAGTCTCTGTGAAGTTTCCTGGTAGCTCCTGTTCCTGTGCAATGTAGTCAGATTTACAACCAAGGTTCAGTAATAGTGGATTCTAAAGAAAGGAATTCCTGGTTCAGTATTTGCTGGAGGAAGTGACAGTTTCTTGTGGGATTCAAGTCCTTTGGAGACTGAGGAGCAGTTTGTGGGAAATCACTAATTTCTGCTCAATCCCTCTGCCTCCTGTTTACAAGATCATGCCCTATTTCCTTATTTTATGTTACACAGGCTTTACTTGTCACCAGTGCTGGGGACAGTGAATGCTAGGCACAGTGATCAGCTGCAGGAGGAAAGATCATGGAGAGGAGCTGGGAGCGGATACGGCAGGAATAAAAAACTTCTGACATTGTCGGGGCTGAAACAGAACCTTCATAGCAAAATGGACAGCCAGGAGCAGGGAAGGGCTTGGTTTCACTGGGAGAAAATCAGATCCCTTCATTGCTGTCAGCGTTTTTTTCCAAGCAGCCTGTAGAGGAGGCTCTGAACCCACGGCTGACCCCTTCCCTCTGTCCCCTTTGGGACTCTCCGAGTGCTCCCCGACGCGCCATTCTCGAGGGCTGAGCTGTCGTGGGCTTACCGGCTGGCTCTCTTTGTTGCCAGTCTGTGGGTTTTGGCAAGCCCAGGCTTCCAAGTACCTGTAGCCCTGATTTCAAGTCAGCTCTTGCCAGGTGTATCTGTTTGAGTGACTCAGTCGCAGGCAGCTGTCAAGTGCTGACACTGCATGTTTTGCTCTCCTCGGGTGATGTGGAAGGGCACATGGACGTGTTTATTCAACAGCTTGTTTAGTATCTAGGTGGACAGTATGTTAGGAATTAACATGATGCTCTGTGGCGGCTTGGAAAAGCATTTTTTGTTTTCAAGACTCATTCTTTCAGAGCTAATTTGTACTTTTGCAATGGCAAAATAATTAGCACATGCAATTTTTGTGTGTGGACTTAATATCTGATCTTGCAACCCACAACGGGCCGAGCTCTTCCTCCTGACAGCGACGGAGCAATGTGTTGGTTTGTGTTGAGTGCTTTCCAGGCAGGCTGCTGCTCCAGGCTGACCCGGGATTCCAGTGACAGCAGCACTCAGGGAAGAGGTTCCTGGTCCTGCACGAAGCCAGGGTTCCTGCAGACCTTGCTAGGTGGGAGGCTGCCACCTCTCGGCAGCGCTGGTGTGAGGGAGCGGGGAGTTCAGGACGTGGGAATCCATCCACCCGGTGAAGTTGGAAGTGGCTGGGGATTTCATGCCTTTGGAGCGTGGATTTGTACCTCCCTCGTGTTTCTTTTGTTTGTTTTTTTTTCCCCTGTATGGCAGAGATAGAAGTGAAATATTCAACCTGTGCAACAGACATCATCTCAGGGTCTAGCAGAAGAGTGGTACTTTGGGTGGCAGGAAATGCAGGTTAAAGGCTTCAGTTGGAGGGTTATTTTCAATGATTTTCTTGTGCACTTTGTGCTCAAAAATAGTGGTTCCAAACAGCTGGTGCCCAAACATTTGAGGTGAGTCCCGGGAAAAGCATGAATGTGCTGTTTCCTGTTTTCTGAAACTTACCTGCAGAGCTTTGATCTGCAGGTACATTAAGCCTGATTGAAAATGGGCTTTTCCAGATCCCCTGTGTCTCCTTGGCATGCCCAGCCAGGAGCTGTGCTGACCACATGCCTTGTTTTCCTTCATGCTTTCCCCATCAGAGAGCAGCACACAGTCCTCCTGTGGAGACAATAGTGTCATCCAGCTCTTGTCACAAAATCTGTCTTTTCTTCCTGACATTTATCTTTCCTTAACTCCTTCCTGAAGTCTGTCCCTCCAAGGCTTGCTCCTGTGCTGACTGTGCCCTCAGTCTGTCCCTGGAGGTTGTCAGCAACGTTCCCAGAGCCAGCCAGACAAGAGCCAGAGCTGGATACTAGAGCCAGACCAACTTGTTCCCTTTTGTTGTGTTTCTAGGCTCCACAGAATGAAGAAAAACCTATGATTTATTTTTTTTTCCTTACAAAAATGAATAAGATGCCCTTTTCTCAGCCCTTAGAAGTTCATTCTAAAACATATTCCTTCCACCTCTGTAGCTTTTCCTGAGGAAGTGTAGTAAGCCAACATGGCATTTCTCAAGCAGACTTGAATTGTTGCTTGTTCTCCCCAAGTCTTTTGCTAAGCTGGAAGCCTGATGACTGTCAGGTTTGAGAGGGCACTGTTCTCAAAGTAGTCATGTTTGATCTGAGTATCAGTGATAGCATCATGCCTTTTGAGTGTCCAAACCACATCATTCACAGCTGAAGCTGTGAATTGCTCCAGCTACAAGAGCTGTTTGCCATTGCTTGTCATCTCTGTGGTAAAGCTGCAGAAGAAGGAAGAAAAAATCAGTAGAGCACACAGGGGAGATTCCTGGCATTAAATGGCTCAGATTGGAATTTGATGGGTAGTCCAAGGGGTCGGTGGTGTTATGCCTGAGAAATGTGTGGTGGGATCGTGAGCTGCCCATGGGATTGCTTGAGGATTCTGTCCATGGCAGTAGTTCCATGAGTGTAGTATCTCCACACCTTGATTCAGCACTTAGTCAGAAAGGAAGGGTTCTTCTTGCTGTACAATTGTTGAGTCACTCCGAGCAGACCTTGTCACCTTCCTGCATGATGTTGTTTTTCTTGTGGTCATAACTGAAAGCTGGTGTTGACATGTACTCAGTGAGGAAATCACCTTCAGCCACCACTAAAGCAGTCCCCAGAAATAGTAAGGCATTGCTCGGACACCCCACCCCACCAGTGATTCCTGTCACTGGGCAGAGAGACCAGTTGGAACAGGTGCTTGCAGTGATGGTGAAGCTTTGGAGCTTTCCCTCCACCTGCCACACCCCTGCTCCCGTGGCTTCTTTATTCTCATTTGAGCCACCAGGGGTGGCAGTAAGGTAGCATGTTCTGTGCAGGTGTGCCTGCTGACCTGGATGCACAGGAGTTTGTATGAGTTGAGAAGCTTGGTAGCCACGGACCGAGCTGTTGCACAGGAAGACCATCCAGGCAGTCTTGGGAGCTTCCTGGTGTCATTGGACACTCTGCTAATATTAGGATGTGGAGAAGGGAGGGAGAAGTTCCACTATTCATCCTCCCTCATGGCTACTGAGCTGGCAGGCAGAAGTGCTAGAAATGCAGTAGTTTGTCTTGTGATCAGGAAAAGAAAAAGATGAATTAACTATTAATTTGAATTCAGACCAGGAAGGATACAGAGAATAATGCAGTGCTCTTCTTGTGTCCTAAACCCCTGCTATTCCTGAGATCATTTTTCTATTTGGATTGCAGGTTGAATAATGCTGATGTTACCCTGGGTGAATCTCCCATCATCGTTCTTGTAGATGTTTCTCAAGAGCAAGTAATTTATTTACAGTCTGTGCTTTCTCAAAGCTGTGCTTGAATGTCTCAGACCCTTGTTCTGTTTCGCGCTGATTGAATCTGCTCACGAGCACAGTAAATCAGTGTATTAACTGTTTGCTGCACACAATTTCTGTTCTGCTTCAGTTGTGAAAGTATATTCAAGTGATTTTTTGTGCTAAACATAACATGACTTAATATTCTGTTTCACAGTGGATTACACAGAGCAGCCAAAGCTCTTGAAGCTCATGCAGACCTGCCTTGAGGAACACCACAGCTACTGTATCAATGGGCTCTGTGCCTTCCACAGCGAACTGAGGAAACCCATATGCAAGTAAAGAATGCTGCTTCTTAGTATCCTTCTTCAAAAACAGCTCTGCCATTGTTTCCTTATCTGCTCCACAGTACTAATGCAGCTTTCTAGTGCCAGTCAGGTACTTGCAAGCTTAAAATGTGGCACACACCTAAGTGCTGTAGTGCTGTGCTAGTGTAAAACCAAGGAAGGGAGAGGGGGAATTCACAGCTTTGTAGGTCACTGCCATGGTGCCATCTCAAATCACAGCTGGTGCTGCTGTAAGTAGTAGAGGAGTAAGTAGATTTTCACAGTGGGCAAGATGAAGGGGAAAGGGTCTTCCAAACTGTGAGCTGCTACTCCCTTATTCCCCAAGTCCCTATAGACCAATCAGGAACATGGGGTCCTTAAAATTCTGTAGGATCTGTACTGGGCAGCTCTGTCTGTTGGAGACATTGCAGCAGGTAAGGATCATCAGAGCACAGTGTTCTTGGTCCACACCCTGCACAAAGATGGGATGTTTAGGCTGCACTGCTGCTGTGACTGCAGTACCTGAGCTAGCTTTGAACTTGATAAACTGGGGCAACTGGTAGTCTTGGTGGAGGGAAGAGGTTCTGACTGAGCACCAGGGTCAGTCCATCCTCATTTAGGCTTCTCCTGATTCGTTTAAGACTGATGAAAACTAGCACATGTGTCTGAAATAGAAAGCGTTAAGAGTTCTGTTTAACTTTTGCATGGTGTCTCTTTATTTTGTAGGTGCCTTGCAGGTTATAATGGAGAGAGGTGTGAACATTTAACACTAAATTCATATGCACATAATTCTTACGAGCGCTACATAGCTGTGGGAATTGGTATAGGAATACTGACCAGTGGAGTACTTGCCATCATCTACTGCTACGTAAGAAAGAGGTACGGGAGATCTGGAACCTGCTGATTGCGTTAGTCTGAATTAATTGATCAGTTAATTGATTGATTGCAAACATCAGAATTGGAGGGCTCTGGGAGTGTGTTCTTGCCTCTTGCTCATCTGTGGTGTGATCCTCAAGTAACTAACACTCTATAGCTCTGCTTTCCCTTCTGCCACTGGGCCAGCAGCATGACTGTCTGAAACGGGGGGTTCAGCTGGGCTGCCTAAATGAGTTAGGTAATTAGACTTTGGTTCTGTTCAGTTTGCTGTGATTTTAGGCTTGTCTGTTAAAAATCACACGGTGGTGTCCGTTTTAGATGCAGGAAATTGAAATCCCCCTACAAAGTCTGCGTGGGCGAGACAACACTGTGAAGATCTGGCACTGGGACACTCACCAGTTTGCCTGCAAAGGAGGGCAAGTTCTGCTGGGAAGGCCCCCCTGCGCCATCCGACAGGAGCCCCAGCCTCGCTGAGGAGAGGAACTCGAGGGAATGGCAGAGGAGTGTATGAAGGGAACTCCTGGAGAACCGACAGGCTCCATCTGGTGGTGAAGAAAGCCCTCCTCTCCTCGGTAAAGATGGCTCATGCTCACGTCCAAACAGCTGAGGGCATTGGCCGGCCTCTTGACACTCTCCTGTGCTCGGTGTTTGCCAAAGGGAGGACCTGGTTGGTTTTAGCTATTTTCAGTCATTTCAAGCCCTAGAACAGTGTTCTGCTTTGGTCTTTTTTGTGCTTTGTTTTGTTTTGTTTCTTTTTTCTCCTCTGGAGGAAAAGCACCACCTCTCTCACAGAAGAGATGCTGTATTCTGGACATCGGGCACTGATCAGAAAATGTCTGGGTTCTGATTTAGGTGTCTGCTGGCTGTGTGTGTGTGGATAAACATCCCTCTTCCAAACCAGCAGTTGCCTTCTGTATTACGGGCCAAGTACAGGCTTCTGGTGCCATAAAGGACAAAGCCAAAATGCTTTGGACTGAGGAAAATGGCTGGTTCTCAAAAGCCTCCTTAAACTTAGGAATAGAGAGTAAGCATTTCCTGGAAAATTAGATGATGACACCTCTGGGCATGGCATGCTCTTGTTGTTTTCATAAGCAAAGGAACTGGACACCTTTCTCAGAATGGATTATGGAGCGTGCTCATGACAAAGAACCCTCCTCGTCCCAAACATCATCCAGCATCTCCTCAGATCCATGGAACTTCAGGCAGAACATTGCCTTGCTGCACCCTGATTTTTGCACAAGACTTCGATTACTAGAGAAGATGGAATTTTTTTATTCAACTTCAACACACCTTTTCCCAGGAAACAGACTCTCTTTATTCCACTCTCACATTATGGGCTCAATGTGACCACTCAAATAAGAATGAAATCATTTCAGGGATTTGGTTCCACGCTGGACAAACAGATTACATATTGGATGCTCGGCTCTCTTCATCTTGTCAACCAAGAATGGCAAAGGTACAAAGATTTTGTTCAAGGAAAAGGGAAGAAAATTGGTTCTGAAGATGGTGGCACTAACTGGGACCTCTCAGTGACAGCTGGAGTGTTTGCCAGTGCTGATGAGACTGGAGATGGCTTTCAGAGGGTTTAAGTTCAGCCGCTGTACATTGTAGACTCATCTGCTGTGCTCAGTCATCTACTGGAGAGACGCAGATTTTGTGGGGTAGTATTGGCTCCTAAATTCAGGTGCCCTGCTGAAAGCTCAGTTTCTTTGTCATGGGAGTCAATTTTCACAGCAGGAGCCATGTTGCTTATTGAAAAAACTGTGTATTTGTGAGACTGGTGACAATGCTAAAATGTGAATGAAAGGTGGGGTTTGAAAAGGTAAAGGTGCATGTGGCATTCGAGTGGTCTGGGGTTCAGGGGGCTTCTCACATGTGAGTCCTGGTCAGTAGCTGATTCATCTTGGCCCTCCGTTTGATACTAACAAATAAAACAGCCCATCACACACTGTTTGGAATCCCATATATCAGAGGGAGCAAAAGGCATGTGCCTGGATGGAGGGATGGAGACCAGTCCTTTTCTCTGCATATCAACATCAGCATTTTTCAACTCTCAGCCTTTTTGTCATCTTCATCTCAAGTTAAATCCTCAAATCTCTGCATTGTTTGCTCCTTTCCATTCTCCTGACCTTTTATAAGTGTCCACTGCCAGACAACTTGTGCTCTTCACAATTTTCAACTCAGCTTTCAGTAGTGGCCCTGATATTTTCTGTATCACATGTGTGTAGTGAGAGGGCAATTAGATGTGAATTGCAGTCTGTGCATCCACACTCAGGCACACAAAAAACACCCTTCACCCCTCTCACATGGAAATACCTATTGAATACATGCACGTTATCAGGAGAGCACAGGTGAGAGATCTTTATCACTGATTTCAAAGAAAATTGTAGAGCTAAGTATCCAACAGATGAAAAGCCTCAGGGGTTTTGTCATGAGTGAATGTCCCTCTCAGCAGTGAGTTGTCTCTTCCTGTGTATACGTTGCCAGTGTTGGATTCATCCCCAAGGACCAGCCTTTCTCCATTGCAGAGGCTCTGTCTTGGAGCAGACTCACAACTTGCTCGGGGGGTACTTATGGTTGTTAAAGAAGGGGCAGGAATTTGTACAGCTGGACTTCACCTTGCCTAAAGAAAGCTGCTGGAGAGAGATGGTTTTTGTTGGTTTTAGCTATTTGCATGTCCTCTTACTGATGTTTTTTATAGCCTTAATGTACCAGTGGCCGAGCAGGTGCCTTGCAGGATATGTAAGTGCTTCTTCAAAGGTATTTATGCATCGCAGTGAGACATTCTGTACCTACTGAAACACACACTGACTTAATTTTTTTCATGTCTGGTTAAACATAACTGAAAAGGAAGGTTTACTTCAAGGCCACAATTTAGCAGGAGACTGCATGGTGAAATGTGTTTTTATAGTTGGCTTTCTGGCCCAAGGCAACTTTGGAAGGGCTGCCAGTGTGAGTTTGCTGAGATTTTTCTGCTAGTGAAGAAAAGCTGAATAACGAAACACCAGAGGAATCTGTGCCATGCAAAATGAGACTTCGTGTCAGGGCAGAGTGAGAATAAAATGGAAAGACAAGGATGGGAAGAAGGCAGGCAGGAAGCAAGCAAGCAGAAGGAGGTCTTTGCTGTGTTTTAGTTTTCTTTTTACAGGTGGTGTCAAGGCTCCCAGAGTTGGGTTGCTCGCCACCTGGGTGCTGTGTGCCCTTCATGCTGAAGCACGGCCTCGGAGCAGGCCCAGGCTGTGTCTGAGGTGTCGCTGCATGACTGACTCACTGTGCAGATTGATGCAGTGCCCTGGCTGAGGAAGTCTGCCTTGCCTCAGATCGCTTCGTGGAGTCAGCCGTGCTGAGCCCTGCCTTGATAAGTGACAGATTCTGCCAGCCTGGTATGGTGTGTTGCTGCTTACGGTGCTGAATTTCCTGCAGAACTGGCCTGTCAAAGGATCAGGATCATCTTTCCTGGCTCATTTATCAGAGTCCTGCAGAGTCCTGTAATGGCATAATTAACAGTCGTAAACTTCTCCTTCCCATTCTAGCTGCACGTGCCAAAAACTGTCATTTCAAGAGGAGCCCCTGTGTTTATGTGGCTTTCAGGCTGGCCTGGGTCAGCTGTGAGGGGCACCAGCTCAGCAGGGCAAGGCAGAGACATCAAAGACCGGGATCAGCCTTTCCAAAGGACAGAGCGCTTGCCCTGTGCGTGATCCTGGCTGGTGGAACCACACTGGCTTTTCCTGCAGCACATCTCAAGCCGAGTTGCCCTGAAGCCACCCAGCCCTCACCCTGCTTCCCTGGCATCTGCAGCCACTGTGCAGGTGTGCTGGGCTGTGACTCGAACACCTCCCTCAGCTCGACGCCCATTTCCTGCTCTGGCATGTGGGTGGCCTGCAGTTACTGATCCCAGCAAGGTCTGCTTCACACAGGGAGGAGCAAGCCTGGGGAGCAGATGGCTGTGCTGTACAGACTGTCCTTCCTGCCAGGGCACGCTGTGGGGAACAGCAGTGCCCTGGTCGCACTGGGAGCTGCACCAGCACAGAGCAGCTGGGCCCAGAGCCAGCCAGCCACTGCACACACTGCCAGAGGCTCCTGCACAAGGTCTTGGAGCTCTGGTGGCAGGCAGGTAGGTAGGAGACAGTTTTCCCTTGCAGAAGATTTTGACTTATTCTTAGTAACCCAGAGTATGTTTTGATGGTGACACAGCAGGGTTTCTGGTCCATCCCACTTGCAGTAAAAGTACAGATGTGATTTGTGCTGCTGCAGCCAAGTAAGTAAGAGTAAGTCCTGCCTTGTGTACTAACAGCTACTTGTGAAACTGGTTACTTGTTAGTGACTCTCAACTTCATACCAAAAAAAAATATCCAACCCCAAACCAAAAATCAAAAACAAAATCAGCTCCCCAAAAAAATCATATGGCTCTCAGCAAAGTTTTAGAGCTTTCTAATTCTTTACACCCGTTAGATGTTTTGTTTAATTTCTGGTCCATGAAATACACTGTAGCTTTCAAAGCATCCCACAAGGAGAAGGCTAATTTGGCAAAATAACTGATTTAATTAGGTTCAGAAAGCTCCTTGAAGCTCCCAGTCCTTAATAGATTTGTCTTTAGAGCATCCCTAGGAAGCAAAGCAGTGCTTTGGGAATGATGTACTGTGGAGAACTAAGACAGGGAGGAATTAAAGTCACCTGAAGGAGAGGCATCCAGCTTTTCCAACCTCTTCAATCATCCCGTGAGTTCTTTTAAGAGATGGTGCTGGAGTAGATCAGTAACCCGGCAGCAGTGTTGAGAGGGGAAAGACGGGTCAGACTTGGTGAAGTGCAGGTTCGATGACAGACAGCAAGATGGCATCGGCAGTGACCTGTGGCTGCTCGTACCTGTCCCGAGCCTTGCTCTGAGCAGGGGAACGCCTGTAGAGGTCCCTATTGTACTGCAAATCCAGGAAACCGCTCGGGACTCCTCCTTTACGACCCACTTAACAAACAAACAGAAGAGTGCAGGTACTCATTAAAAGCTCCGTGTAAGTAGTCGTTAATTATCCTGACAGCAATAAAATCTTGTATTGTGACTCGACGTGGGGCTGCTCCTACTCTCGCTGAATGGACTGGGAGCTTGAGCAGGTTCTGTGAGCAGCAGCCCTGGGCGAGTGCAGGGAGGTGTGCGCGACAGGGCAATGTTCCCTGGGCTCTGGGCTGCACCGCTGGGAAGGGCTCGCCCTCCTGTGGCTGCCGGCGTTAGGAGCTGGGCCACGGCATGGTCTTGGCTGAGAGCGGGGCTTGACCTGCCTGTGTGGGCAAACCACCTCGGAATGAGAGAGTGTTCAAGTCAAATTAAAACTCTCACTGCGTTTTTATAAATGTACCGTTTGTGTGTGAGGCACAAGTTCACAGACAAATTAGGGTTGAAGCTGTTTTAAATGCTTGTTCTCTGGAGCAGTTTGGGATGAGCTGAACTTGGGAATCGAGGCATGCCTTGCATAGCACTTTTGGGGGAGTTTTCCATCTGATAGTTTGGAGGGTTATGGCCTGTTGTGGAGTGATGGCCACCTGTAAAATGGAGCTTAGCTCTGGGCTTGGTTTCCTAACTCATATAAAGGCCAGGTTTTGCTATTGTCTGTGTCTAACAGTGAGTCACTTGAAAGCTGTTTTTTAATGAAAACCTCATGTTGAGTTTATTTGGTGACATTGGTAAGCAAGTTTCCTTGTAGAGATTCCCCATTGACACTTGTTTTTAATTGTGTTTTGTCCTTTAATAAGCAAAAATACTGTTTGCTGTACTTTGATGATGCTGTGTTTCCTGGGCAGGACTGACCAAAATGCAGCACTGACTTGGCTGATGGGAGTCAGGTTGATGGAGAGCCAGCCTGAGGTGCCCAATGTGGGCCCATCCTAGGCGGGGTAGGGCTGTGAGCCCAGAGCTGAGTGCCCATACCTGCTGCCTTGGATCTGAATTGCCCCTGGAGGCCCAGTTTTTGGAGCATCTGTTGCTGAGTGCAAATTGATGTGCCGTTACCTGCAGCTTCCCAAGCCAAGGGGCCACAGTGAGATCCAGGGGTGGCAGTGTTGGGGCTTTGTCTCTGTAACTCTGTGAAATCTGTAATGCTCTTTGCTTTCTTTTTTTTTTAAATTCATTTTTCTTTGGTTGAGGGAATGCGAGAGCCCTTCCTCTCTTCTCCATGTCCAAGGCTGTTGTGCAGAGATGCCTCCTCTGACAAAGAGCACAACCAGGGTCGAGGCACGAGAGGACAGGGCCAAGCTTTGCAAGAACATCTGACTAACTCGGGCAAAGCTAATTCGTTTGACATCATTTCAGTGGGTCAGGCTGGGTCTGTTTGTGCCCCATTGTTCTGGCAAATCCCATGATGAACGGCGTTTCACTGAGTCCTGCCGGCCGTTTGACGGAGCGCGGCAGCGGATTCGGCCACGAGCACTGTTCCAGGAAGCTGCCTTTATAGCTGCCACTGCTGAATGGAAGGGCTGTGGGGCAACAACTGGACCCTCAGGAAGCTGGGGCAGCTTCATGTCACAGGGAGGACTGGGAGATTCCCTTGGGTGCATCCCTGCTCTGCAGCCCAGCAGCCACCTCAGGGTGTGGGGAGCAGGGCTGAGCAAGTCAGTGACACAGAGGGACCTCAGGTTACAGGCTGTGCCAGAACATGCACAGTTTGACTTGGTGACAATTTGAGTTTTGTGTCTTTTCCCTTCTTTTCAGCATCCCGTGGTCATGTGTGTTTCTTGGAGGGATGCTGTTCTGGAAGGGAAAATAAAGCAGAGCCACCAAGTGGTCTTGTCTGTGTCTGTGGGTTTCGGAAACTCTCAGTATATCAAGTGTTGGGTTGTTGGGTACAAGTCTTTGTAGCTCTGGCACGACACTCTGTGGACTTTGGCAGCTTAATCTGCCTTGTGTCTCAGGATGGATGGCTCCTGTAGTGCCCTTTCCAGCTGTCAGGGTTTGTCAGAGTGAACCAGCACAATGAAATGCAGGCAGGACTCCTGAGGAGCTGAAAGACAAGAAATTCTCTTGCCCTTTTCCCTTGCCTTTTTAATACTTCTCTTGACTTCTTTGGTGGCATGTTCCTCATGTCTCACGTGCAAAATACGTTTGAAAGTTCTCCCTCAGGCACTTCTCATCTGTCTACTGAATTCCTTCATCACTAACTGCATTTTCCATCAAGGTTATAGCAGGGAAAAAATGTTCTCTATGGGCTCAGTGCTCCCCTGTGCATGAAAAATGTGTGCAGGAGCCAAGAAGCACTAGGAGTTTCTTCCCGATTGTTCCCAAGGAGAATGGGCAGTGACGCAGGCAAAGGGCACGACCTTCCACTGGCACACACACACTCTGAGGCCTGCACAGTTAACACCCCTGAGCTCATGGCAGCAGTGGGGAGTTTGGGGTGGTCTGACCCACCTGGCTGTCCCCTCACCTTCCTCCCGGGCCCTTTCCTTCTGGTCCAGCAGGGTTCCTTTCAGTCTCGTCCTTCCTGGCCTACCCAAAGCAGGTGACTGCGCTTCCCTGTGGGAGCAGGTGCCTGGATGCAGAAGCAAACACCTCAGTGGGCTCTGTGTGGAGGCTGCAAAGGGGCCTTTTGGCCCTGGTGCTGAGCTCTGCCAAGAGCTGAGCTGCTCCTGCTGAGGAGAAACTGCAAGAGGTCCTGTGGGGCCGGGAGGGAAGATGGAGCCTGCTGTCCTTGCTTTCCTCTCCTGTCACCTGAGGCATGTGTGCACTGGTGTGACCTCAGTTCATTTAGGCATGGGGAGGATTCCCTTGTCTGGGGCCACTATAAACTTGCAGGTGCCCTCGTGCAAACTGCAGCCTGGAAGGACTTTAAGGGGCTGTTGAAGATGATTCCAACTAAGGGTTAATTTGATTGCTTTTTAAATCAGTGAGGATTTATGAAATGTAGTCGTGGAGTACCTCCACTGAAGGTTTTTCCAGAGAATTACTCATAAAACAAGGATCTGTGATTTTCCCAGTTAGCTCTGGCCAAACCCTGAGCCCTGCTGCCCACTGTAGTAAAATATTTGTTGACTTCAGTAGGTGCAGGCTTAAGCTACTTGGACCATCTTGAATCCCTGGATATTTTGTTCATGGCTTTTAAATGCCATGGGATTCTTAAAATTGCCCTTTGTTTGTGGTGGTTTCTTTAATAAGTACCATGATAAGTAAGAAGAGCAAGGTGAGAGAGAAAAACAAACGTCACACTCAGTAACAGCAACTCAGAGATGTTAAGTGTGCTTTGAATGGTACTTGAAGGTTAAAAATCCCTGGGTGGAAGAGTAAACTCAGAGGCACTTGGATCATTGTGTGTGTATATGTATATATATCTATGCATAGTTTGAGTAGAGCCTGTTGAAATTCTGAGTGTTTTTCTGTCAGCTTCATCAGCCTTTGGAACAGACCACAAGGGGCTCAGGATTCTGGGACACAGGAGAATCTGGGCATGTGTGTTGTGTTGGAGCCCCTGCCTCTCCTGTTCATGCAGGTAAAATTGTAGCAGAATTAACCTTGATTTTGAGCAGTAAGTTGTGAAGTAACTCATGGCACTGGTGGGAATTAGACTGAGTATTTTCACAGGATTTTGCCTCAGCTGTCTGCCCTCATGCCTGCCACAGGGCTGCTGGGGGCTGTGCATTGTCCATAATTTCAGAGAAGTGTAGTGAGACTGCTGCTCTCCCTCGATACACATAGTTCTGTCTATATCTATTGAAAGAAAACATAACACAAATGTTATCCAATCACTGAAATACATTCAGGACTCTGCATTGCCCCTTTACTTGCACATCCTTCCCTCAGCACTTCAGCTGTGTGCTGGCCCATGCAGAATTCCTGTTCTGCCAAGTGGTATTTTCTGTGATCAGTGTCCAGGTGCCATGGAAGTATGTTGTCAGCTATTGATAGAGGTGCCCTCTGTGTGTATGAGAAAAAAATCTGACTTTAATGTGCATGCCATACCTTGAGCTGATGCAGAACTGGGGCTCTCCCTTAGCTATCAGGTGGTTTCGCAATGTTGAACAGCAAGTTTGCCTTTATTTCTCATAAAAATAATCTGTTGACCTGCATCTCAGGTTCATGCAGATCAATATAAGTTCAGGAAGTCCTGCAGAAAATATTCCAGTATCCTTCAGAGAACTCAGAGGAACACAAACCCAAACAAACCCCAGCAATGTGAGGGCTGCTCTGTGCCCACAACCACATCCCTCCTGAGCCCCACAGAGGTTTTGCAGCTGGGCACTCTGCCCTGGCACAGGGGCAGGTCTATATGTGAAAGGTGCAGATCAAGGTTTGCAAAATCCTCATGTTCTGCACCACATCTTTAGTCCAGGCCTTTCCACATGTAAATTTCCCCAAGGTTTATGGTCCTATGTAGATTACAAAAATGGTAACTATTAGAAATAACACAAAATAAAATTCCATATGATTTAATGCAAGTCACTGCCAAAGAAATCCAAGCAAAGATTCCATGTATCATGAGGAGTGAAATGGCACAAAAGCAGCTTGATCTGCTTCACAAGACTTGTTAGTTCAGAGGCTTCAGCTCCCTCATGGCAACCTGTGTACCAGACAGGAGTGGAGGGAGGCTTCTCTGCCTTTGCTTTTGCTGCCTGTCTCCTTCAGCCCTGCCATCCATAAACAACTAAGGGGGAGTTTCGGGTGTTACTAATTTTAATAGAGTGGTTTTAAGTGTGTTTTGTCTCTCCAGAGCTTTCATAACATGTAGTAATAGAGGCTTTTGGCAGGAGCAGTAAAGCAAATTGCTCCCACCCTCCCTTAGCATGCGGTAAGCTGGGTCTGTCCCAGCAGCCACGTGACTGAAAGTCTGAACACGGCACAGCACCTGGGAAGCTGGGAATGCTGGTGTGAAACACGCAGGCTCCGTGTCCAGCACAGGAGCACCAGCCTTCTGCTCTCCCACGCTCACTGGGCCCACGATCTCTGCCAACTCACACACTTCTCTGGAACCGCTTATTTCGGAGATGGAGGGCAATGTTCTGTCACTGGGGATGCACATCTTTGCACCATGGTTGACTCTAAGCTTTAATTTGCTTTGCTTTTGAGGCCTTGCAACAGACTTTCAGGCACTGTTGAACGGAGACATTTGTGTTTATCTGCCTACCTGGTAAGGGAAAGGTAAGCAATTTTTATGCTTTAAATGCCTCTCATATCTCCCCAAGGGTATTTAGTTATCTCGTTCCTTGGCTGTAGATACAGTTGTAGTGGGTGTAAGTTACAGCTTCCTCCTGCTTTATCTTCAAAGCAATCTGGAGCCCAGCTGAGTTCACAGTGTAACATGCAGGGATTTACTTTAGAACAAATAGTGTCAGGACTTCACACCACTGCCTTTTCCCCCTGGTTTTAAATTAAACCACGAGTTCCTCATGATTTCCTTCACAGCAAACACCTGTCTCATGTGACTCTCAGTGTTCAGGTGGTGCTAATGATGGGTTAGAGGGGTGGAGCACAAGCATGACATTTCCCACTCCTGGTGGCAGCAGAAATTACACTGGAGCAGTCTGTGCCCCCCATAGGAGAAGAGCAGAAGAAAATGGGGTCCTATCTATGAAGGTTCTGGGGACACCAGGCCTACTGAGGTTATGCTGGGAATCAGACTTGAAATAAGGCTTGTTCTAGTTTTCACGTGCTTGTGACGTGGCACGTGAGTCTTGTCCTTTTCACCAAAGTCTGGGGGAAGTAGCTGAATGCTTTTCTGGCTTCTGAGCCGATGGCAGCAGTTGTAGCCTGGAGTTACAGTTCTTCAAGACACTTGTTTTGGAGCTAGGGGCGTCCTGTCAGACTCTTTGGCATCCCTGTGCTCCCAGTAGTGAGTTATTCACATGTGGATTAGTAGCAACACAGCTTTTGCTTCTCCTGCTAGGCCAAGGGTTCTTAAGAGCTGCTCTTCTGTTGCCTTCCAGTCTGAAGCTTCCCTCTGCATGGAGGCAGCTTCTCCATCCCCCAGAGCTGGCTGCCTGGTCAGTCAAATGTGAGCCAGCCAGGGTACGTGTGCCTTGCTTTTAATACAGTGTTTAGCTCAGAAGGGACTCTGAGCTTCTCTCTAGCTCTGCTGAGAGGCTGTGTCCTGAGGTGGACTGCCAGAAAGTGAGAGGTTAGCATTAACGCTTCTCTTTGAAAGCTATCTTTAGATTAACTGCAGAAAATTTGCTGGATTGTGGAGAGGTATGTAATTATTGACCATCAAAACACCTTGTTTTGCAGCACTGAAGAAACTAGTAAGAAAATTTAGAGTTTTCTACGTGTGTCACTGTCTTCACTCAGCTGCAATGGATTATTTACGTGAAGGAGGAAAAACCCTACCTCCAGGTGAGATGTAGCAACAAGCACTCATAGCAGTGTGACTCCCTTGCCCTCTCTACCTGAGTGAGAACTACACAGCATAAGCCTACGGGAAATGATGCCAACAATAATGTATCATTTCTTTGATTTATAGTTCCCTGTCAAATGCTCTCAAGGTGCAGCAATTCCACACACAGTTTGTATGAACCATGAAGCAGAACCCTTGGTTTGTGCCATCAGAGGAGATGGTGTGGTCAGTAAGAGCTGTGCAGCCTTCTCAGGGAAGTGGTATTAGAGAGAGACTTGCTGCAGACGGGCATGTATCAGACTGGTCCAGTGCAGCTGAGGGACTTCGGACAGGATATTTACAAATTGCTGATATCCTGTTTATGGGAACCATGTAAACAATCGAAGGCTGTTGCCCAGAGGCTCCAACATTGTTCAGATCTGCGTAAAAGACAGTCCCAACATCTGCAATGCAGTCGGCAGCCCCGATGATGAGTGGCATGGCAATCAAAGCTGCCCTGCTGTAATTAAATGTGCAGTGATGAGCAGTGCGTTACATAAAGTGCTCAGTGAGACAGGGGAAAAGGCTTGCAGAGGGGCTCCTCTTTTAGTTAGTTAACCTGTGCGCCCTTTAAAGTGGCTGTTTTGGAAAGATCGGTAATTAGCTTTGTGTACAGTAGCTCTTCCTGGAAATCCCTCCTGGGTCACAAAGGGAAATGTTACAGGAATGAACTAGGGGGAAAGGTTGAGGAGGCGGGATGGCAACAGAAGAGCAGGGCCATGCTCTGCACAGGCTCTCAGGTCTGGCCTGTTTCACCTGAGACAGGCTGTCTCTTGTGCTGGCTTAATGGGCTTCTGGCTGATGTCAGACTGCTCGTGTGCTGGGTTTGGGCAGGGTAGGTTAATCTGGGTGTGGAGCTGCAACGTGAGGGTGTGATGCTTGCAGGGGTGACCTCGGCTGCAGCACCCTGCAAGTCAGGGGGCAAAAGTGCCTCATCCCGAGCATCTGATGTGCAGTCTCACAAAATAGGAGTTCTTGGGGAGAGCTGTTCGAAGTCCTATATAGGAACTGTTGTGGGTGAGGAATTTAACTAGGTTTGGAGACCAAACCTGTGTTTTAACCTTTGGCTGACTGACCCTTATCCATAGCCCTTTATTTCCTGTATGAAGGACAAAGACCCTGCAACAGGAGGATTGACCAAGAACTGCCAGCCTTAGCTTAGTGCTGTTAATTTAATAGCAATGCCAGTCTAATTAAACCCAGCCGTGGCCTTTGTCCTGTCCCACTTGACTTCCACGCATGCGCTCCGTGTGTCATAAAGGAAACGTTCTGCCTCACTTAAATAACACCAAGTGGCAGGAGGGGGTGGATGTGTAGATACCACGTGGAGATGTTGCAGTCAGCTGACTGGCTGCTGCCACCTCTCCCCCAGGACATCCAGTTGCAGATGCCTCTCTTGTCCCATCTCCCATGCACACTGCAGTCAGCTCTGTACCCATGGGTGGGTAAGTGGGGACAAGTTCCCTGGGGGCTGGACCTAGGCCTTTGCCTCCTCTTAGCCCTTGGACTAACCCACAGCCCCTTGCTGAGAGAGCAAAGAAACATGCAGGGGCTGAACACCCTTTATTTTGCTTTTTAGTGCACCGGGAATCCAGGCTGCACTCCTGAGATGGGTTGGAGAACAACCAGCTCTGACCAGAGAACTGGGGTCTCTCTTGTTTCCCAGTGGCTGACAGCAGCCTGACCTGCAAACATGGGAGCAAAAATCCATGTTGGAGGCACGTGGAGCTGTGCAGGAGCTCTCCCTGCCCTTCTCAGCCCCACAGAGGCCTACAGTCCTTCCCAGTGACTCCCAGTTGGTACCCATTCTGTGGCTAAGTTGGCTAGTGCATTCTTCAGTGTGTGACCTAGGAATGATGTCTAGGGAGACTTGGATACCTGAGGTGATGTTCACACTGTCGATGGGAGGAGAAGGTGACTAGAAGATGATTTCACATAGTCTTGGTCGTTCCCAAACCAACCAAACCCCAGATGTTTCCACATACCATGTGACTCATGGTTGGCTCTCAAAGCTGGTGGTACTGAATTCATGAGAGATCAAAGAATATGGAGTTTTATAGTAGGTTGGGCCCAGTCAGGGAAAACACCGAATGGAAATGTGTTGTTGGGTGTTGCAACCCCAAAGTATTCCTGGTCAGTTTCTTTCCCTTCTACCTGCATCTGGGCAGACAGAGAGCATGAGATCCAGCCTGGCTCCCAGCTGATGCGAGCCGGAGCAAGTGCTGTGGATTGGTTTTGCTGGAGGTGTAGGAAGGCTTCATTGGGGACCACAGTGTCCTAGTTTGAAATATGGCTGCAGTGATGAAGTGGGCACCCATGTTTATAGGTTCCCTGGGGCAGGCTGTCTCATCACCTCTGCATGACAACAGCCAGCACAATAAAGGACTGATCCTCACAGCCCTTTTTTTCTGGTCACTTCAGTAATAGTAATGATTAACAGTAATTATCAGGACAGTAATGGGAGTGTCCCGTGATGCTGGTGGATGGGGGAATTCCACTAAGCACATCTGCTCCCATGCCTAGTGCTGGTTACCAGGCCAAACAAATACACTAGGAACCTGTGGCACTTTGCTGGATTTGGTTTCTGGAGCTTGTGCTGGCTAAGCTGGTTTCAGGTGAATTGCTGTTTACTCCATCACCCCTAATGACACATTCCTCCTGTCCAGGAGCTGTGTGCATGGCTGGCATGCAGGTGACAGTTGCCACTGTTGTAGCCAAAACGTGGAGCCTGCAGATGACTGAAGTGCTGGTGGTGGAACAGGGCCTGGAGCACAGGGCCTGGAGCACAGGGTGAGTCACAGCTCGGTGCTGCTTCTCATCCCGCAGGCCAGGCACAGGCTGGGGAGTGCCCACCAGGCAGCTCTGCCTCCACTTGTATGTGCTTGATATATATGAGCAAAATGCATACCAGGGGCCAAAACATGCTTGCTGAAGGGGTTGGAGCCAATGTAGCTGAGGCCTGCAGTGACCAAGGTCCCCAGAAGGAGCAGGGAAAAGGCAGGGGCTCTGCTGGTAGCTTGAGTGCAGCATATGTTGCTTAGGCTGTAGTGCAGGCCTTAGAGGCTGGCCCTGTGCTTAGCAGGGGTGTGCTTCCCTCTGACAGTGTCTTCCATTTGCCTTCCTCGTGCTGGCACCAGCTGTCCCAACGGGAGGTACAAGAGAGGGATGGAAGGTAGCGCTGGAGAGCCCACAGCCAGGATGGACTGTGGAGAAAGCTCCACAGCAGATGGTGAGTCACCCCACCATGGTGGGTTTGCTGTCATTTCACTGTCCTGAGGTGGATGTCACTCTCTGGGCAGAGCTATTGAGTGGGGGGGCCATGTGGTCATCCACCAGGAACACACCTAACAATTTCAGTTCTATTGGCCAGCGCTCAGGGGTCTGAGTCCTGCACCCATGTGTGCTCATGGTGAGCCACCAGAGAGGGCCATCTTCGTGTTTGCACGTGTTCTGTCTCAGTGGTTAATCCTGGTCTTCCTGGAGAATGAGAAATGCTGTAGAAGAGATCACTTTAGGAACTTGAAAGAGGTGCTGGTGGACAGAACAGTGCACAGGACTGATGGGTAAGGATCTGGTGTTCTTTTTCCAGCTTGCCTCCAACCTTCTACATGCAGTGGGAAAAAACCCATTTCTTCCACCTTGTTCCTTCTCATATTCTCAATAATTCATTTGGAGCAAGGAGAAACAATTGCTAGATATATGGGCAGTGATATGGGGAGAACTTGGCTTGATAACACCCTTTACAAGGGTGCAAATAAAATGGCAGCACTGGTTGGTTTAGCAGCAAGTAAAGGCAGAAACCACGGAAGGACTCTACAAATGGAAAAGGCTACAAGCCCTTGGAGGCTAAGAAATCACTTAGCAGGGAGCACCGGGCTGTAATTAGGAAAGGGAAAACACCAGTTGAGCATGATGAAGCTCTTGCTGCCCTAGAGATGTGTTGAGCCACTCAGGAGTTGCCCAGGGGAGAGTAATGGAAAAGTCATACAAGCCAGAAGAATGAAGCTTTAAAAATTGTGCTCTGGGGAGGAACCCAGCATGAACTGGCAGACCTGTCCACCTTTTCATTGCCATCTTCTGAGACAATTAGTTGCTTGGGCGTTTTCTCTTTTAAGTTGTTAGTTAATACTGACCCAAGAAGTTGGCTAAGAAATCACTGAATTTGGGAAATCGGTTTTTGTTATTTTTTTAAATAGCAAAACATCTGTGTTGTCCAGTAGCTTTGACCTCATGCTGCATTTACAGGAAAAGGCATCACTGGCCACTTTTAGCCCTGGGCGCCGTGTTTTGAACTCTCATAGTTTATAGGAGAGACTGGTTGTTTAAGAACATTTGACCTAATTCATCCCTCATATTCATGGGAAATCTGAAACTGACCTTTAAATGGAGTAATTTGGCTCAAGGTTTTTCTTTACTCCATTTCCTCCAGACAGTTGCATCTACATATCCTTGTTACGTACCTTCCCTTCTTAGGGCATTTGTGATCCTGCAAGCCTCAAGCTCTTGACCATTTCAGAATTCCACAGAATCAGAGAATCCTTTATTTAGTTGGATCTAAATCTAAGATCATCGAGTCCAACCATTCCTCCAGCATTGCCAAGCCCACCACTGAACTGTGACCCTAATGCCACATCTACACGTCTTTTAAATCCCTCCAGGGACTCAATATTCATCTTGTATAGTTCAGATGAAAATGCTGTCAGGAGTGAGCTGCACTCCCATTAACAACTGACCTTTGAGAGTATTTCTTGAGCATCTCATGCAGTGCAGTGAAAGCTTGCTGTATGTAAAAGTCCATCTTACACACACACATTGACATATGCACCCATCCTGTTTGAAAAATGTTGGCTGATTTTCCCAAGAATTTATGAAAATGCTGCTTTTGGTTACTTTGTATGAGTATGTAACTATGCTGAGTATATCAGAGCAGACCAGCAATGGTTTTCGTTCAGTTTCAAAAATGCTTTTAGAAACAAAATGTTGGTTTTGCAGGTGGCTCTTGTTCTTGACAGACAGAACCAATGCAGGTCCATCCCCACAACAGCAATTCATAAAACTGGGTGTAAGTCCTACAGAAAGTAGGTGAAATAAGTAGTGTAGTCACTTGTCCTGTACGGTTTTAGCTATGTAATATCACATAGATAAAGTGGCAATTCATTGCTGTGAACACATGTATGCTACAGCAAGTCACTATGAGGAAAATAGATACCACAGAAAAATCTACATTTAACCTCTCCTTTTCCTTCTCTAAGACAAAAAAGCTGTTGTTCATAGAAAGTGCTGTATGTCATCAGTGGCAGAAAAACTACCAGGCAGAGCTCAGTCTGTACCCTTGCAATAGTCACTGCTGTAATCTGCTTCTCTGTCCCAAAAGGGGAGATGAATGCTTGTGACACTGGAAGGGGCCAAAGCACAGCGTGGGCTTGAGCTGAGCCTCTGTGCTTTGTAAACAGAGGTTTTCTTTAAAGGTGGTTATTAAACCATTGCAAGGCAGTCTTTCACACAAGTTCTTTGGGTATTTCCTCATATTCATGTTGCACTTTGTAAAGAGGAAAATCCTGCCATGTCAGAGCACTGGGGGGCTCCTGGGTGCACAAATGGCTCAGTGCCTTGCCCTGGGCGTGCCGGTTCAGCGCAGCTGAAATCAAGGCCAGCAGCTGATGCTCTGTTGCCCAACCACTGCTGCCTCTTGGCATTGCACAGCCACGCCGCTCCGCACCGAGGCTGTGGGCTGCGAGGAACCTGCCTCACAGTGACCCCAGGCAGGCAGGAAGGCACCACGCCGTGAGAACAGCCTCTTGGAGAACTGCCTCTTGAGGTGCGTGCCAACCTCATCCCAAGAACCAGCCTCCACGTGGAGGAGGGGGTGGTGAAAGACACACACGGGGATGCCCGATGTGAAATCCTGTGGCGTGAAACAAAGCACATTACAGAAAGATGGGACAAAGACATGTGCGTGACACTTGTTGTCCATATATTCAAATCCGAAAGAGGAAATTCCAATGAATTGCTCCAATTGTGTCAGCGTTACTTGGTATCTGGGTACCAGTACAAGACTATAATTAAATGTTGCCTTTCAGAGGATAAATCATGCAGGAATTTAAGGGTAAAAATAATTATAAAGTGGAAGTTCTACAGTGATGCTTCTTTTTAAGGCATCTGTAAGCCCACACACAGAAATACTTTACTAATCACTGCAATTCCTTCCTTTACTCATTATGATCCCTGAGAGAGCAGACAATAAAATCCTTAATATGGGGCATCAGCGCAAATTAAAGAAGCAACAAAAACAGTCATGTGGCATGAAAAAAATATACTGTGTGCATGACATGACCTCAGTGCTAGAGGGGGAAAAAACGGGAAATGAGAACAAGATTCCAGCTATATCATGTCCCACTTACTGTGGAAGGAAATCTTCTAAATGCTACTTTCACACTGAGCTTTATTACATTTATCTTGCCAACTGTCCTACCATTTAGGTCTTTAATAAGTTGTGCTGACACACAGTTCTGTAGTAACACATTGCCTTTTTCCGTTTTACCATCTTCATGCCTCTGTAGACCCAAGAAAATGCTCCCAAAATAAGGAGGAGTATGACTTGTAAGTACCACATCTGTTCCAGCCCCTTGAATTAATGTTTTTATTACTTAGAACTGCAATGTCAACCTGGAGTTGTGGTATATGTCGTATTCTGCACTGTCTTCTGCAGTTCACTTTCTTGTCTCAATAGCTGTTTATAAAATGGAGAAACTATGGGTACTTGAGTCATCAGCTGTTTCAGTGCACCCCAGTGCCAGTACTCAGACTCCTTTTATTGTGAGATAGGCTTATCAGTGCAACAGTTAATTGGGTATCGATATGCTTTTACTGACAATGGGAAGCAGTAAGGCTGAGGAAGACAATTTTTCCTTTAAAGGGCAAAGAAGTAACCAACATTGCTGATTAAGCCAAAAGACACTTCGTATTTTGGGCAAATGCGTGCAGTAGGGATGTGGTGGGGGGGGATCCCTCAGCCCTCTGATGGTGGGATGTAAGCGCTGAAGGAGGCCTTGCCTAAGGGTGCGTGGGCTTCAACAGGATGCTTAAAAGGATTTTTTGTTTAAAAAAAGGAACTGTAACTGGTTGGCTGCTGCTCAGGTAACTGGAAAATCTGTTGCTTCCAGGAACTGCCTGTGCTACTGGGCTGTGAGAAGGCCGAGGGCTGGGGGGGAGCGTGGCATAAGCACCCCCTGAGCTCGTGACCCTTGTGGGCAGCCCAGGTGCCAGGTGAGGTGCAGGCATTCCTGGGGCCTGTGCTGTAACTTAATCGACCATTTCTGCCCCGAGCCCCGGGGCTCTGTGGCAGCCACACAGGTGTGCTGGGGGTCACTTCAGAAATGCCAGGGCACGGGAGATTGGGGATGGCAGCGTGTTTCCCGCTGCCCACCGAGGGGTGTTTCCCAAGAGCACAGGGGGTGTTCATGGCAGTGCAGCAGCCCAGTGGTTCTTTGAGCCCCAGCAGAACCCAGCTGGACAGCAGCAGCTGGCTCGGCAGCCTCGTGCTCTGACACTTGGCCTGGGTGCACAGAGGACGAGTGAAGGCAGCGGTGCCAAGGCCGTGGGCATCCAGTCCCGAGCATCACTGCCTCGGCCAGACCTCTCAGAGGACACCGCCGGTTTTACAACCCCGGGGACTGTCCGTGAGATGCTTGCCAGAACGGGGGAAACCCAATGTCCCCGGGCAGGAGCCGGGGCAGCCGGGCAGGGGCGCTCCCCCTGCCCGCCCTGGGGACATCGCCTCGGGGCACAGCTCCGGGGGCGGCCAGCCCCGTCCCGTCCCGTCCCGTCCCGCCGGGGGCGGCGGGGCAGGAAGCGACAGGAGGCCGGGCGGGCCAGGTATCACGGCCAAGGGCTCCGCCTCTCCGCCGGCACATAAAAGATGAGCTCTGCCGGCCGGCTGCACAGCGCTCCTGCCTCCGCCGCTGCTCTCCTCCTGCCGCCTGCTCCGCTCCCCGGGCACCCAGGGCCATGGACGCCGGCTGCCTGCGGGCCCGCAGCATGCTGCTCTTCCTCGGTAAGCGCGGGGGTCCCCCTTCCCTCGGCACCGGAGGGGGTGGGATGGGATGGGATGGGATGGGATGGGAGCGCTTCGGGCGCTGCGTCCTGGGACAGGTGTTCTCAGGCTGCTGTGGAATCTGTGTCACAGCACTAAGTTCAGGTTGCTAAGTTCAGGTTGAGTTTCCTTCCGAGGTGAAGTCGCGGGTCGTGACAGGTGTACCAGGGGGTTGTGTGAGTTGAGGAGCAGATCACGGAGGCTGTGGAGTGTTGTTATGGGATGTTGTGCTGCTTGTGCGATGCCTGGGTGTGCCCTGTGACTGAGTGAAAGAAGAACATTCTTTCCCCTTCTCCCCAACTCTTCTCCCAGCGCTGTCAGTTCTCTTTTAGCTTGTCCTGGTCCTCCTGCCTTAGCCCAGGTCATGCTCTGAGTGAACTCAGCTGGTGAGTCCCCACAGCAGCAGAGACTTCCTTATGGTAACAAAACAGGTTGTGGCCTCCCTCTGCTTCACACTTCTCCACCTCCTCACTGGGAGCGCGCAACTCTATTGTATGACATAAGCTACCTGAAAGTCCAAAGTGAACACGTGTATCCTTAGAGCACCGAGAGACCTGGGGCCTGGGTGTGCTGTGATGGAAGAGCTGATCCTTGTCACACACCTCCACAGGGCGCTGGCAGTGACAGGCAGGGACTGCCGAGAGCTGACCCTGTCGGGCGACTCGAGCTCTGTGGGCAGCAAAGGTCTGAGGCACGACCGAGGCCTGGCACACTCACACCTTGCTCTAATGACAGAGCATATTCTCACACTCCTTGTGCTGGGGCCAAGGTCATAGTCGATGGAGAAACTCAGTTCCAAAACTTCTCTTTTGGGACAGATGTTTCTCTCACCTCCTAAGCCCATGGCAGCATGAGTTTATAGCTTCCACCTTGGCCAGGTATTTCCATAGCAGCTGATGGATCAGCTGCTGCACAGCATCTCACTTACCAGGATAGGAGGCTAAACATCTTGTAGTCTGTGACTCAGCCATGCTTTGCACAAAACTGGCACTGGAAGGAACTGGTGTATGTTCATGGATCTCTATAGAGATTTATTTGTTTCCGGGGCAGGCACAGCCTCTAATAGTAAAGGATATATTAGTCATAGCGAGGTGGCATCATAACAAGTGGTACAAGCACTTTACTGCCTTCCCCTCCCAGGGCAGGACTGTAAGCACAACTTGGTGCTGCTGGGAAGGCTCTCTGTCATGTGTTGCTGCTGTTATGCCAGACTGGAGGAGGTTCCCTGCTGAATGGCTGAGGCCTGTAACTGAAGTGACAGCCTTGGCAGGTTTGTGTCACAGCTGCTGTGGGCTTGGTGGCTGCACAGCAGAAAGGCAGTGGTGGGAGGGAGCTGTCACTGGCTCCTGAGTAGCTGCGGTGCCGTGCCTGCCACGTGCTCATGTGGTGGTGATGGAGCCAAGCACAGGCCCTACCTTTTCTGGGCATTGCTGCTGGAACCCTGGCATTGGTGTCCTTATGGTCACTGTAGGGCTCACTCAGACCTCCAGACCCACTGACCTTACGTTCTCCTGGGTCACGTTTGCCTGGCCATCAGTAGGTGGGCTGAACGTAAAGGTTTCTGAGTCTGGAGATAGGCAAAATGTTAGGGGCTGATGTGCCTGGCTGGAAGCAATAATGGATTTCTGCTTCTTATGTGGCACAGGGATCTCAGCCCCCCACACAGGTAGTGGAAAGCAGAGTGGCTGAGGCACAGGGGCAGCATGTGAGTAAGATCACTGGTGTGTAGGTCCCCACAAGGGTGGAAGCAGTACTGGGATGACTGAGTGCACATAATGTGTAATTATCTGCATTATCTCTGCTTAAGGGCAAGTCCTGGCACAATGTTGAAGATGATTGTGTAGGCCTGTAACAATTTTGGAGCAATAGTCTTCCCGTGACAGACTGGTGTTTCCAGGGCTGCCTTAGAGCTGCTGTGGCCATGGCTGGGCATCCATGGCTGTGAGTCTGCAGCTCTGGGCTTAGACAGTGGTAGCAGGGATGCTCACAAAGTCAATGGGACACAATAGCTAACATCCATGTTTGATACTTGGTCTACACAAAGAAGGCCTTAGACAGTCAGATATGCCCTGGATGTCCAAAATTTGGTGATGGGGATGCACCTCAGCATGTGTGTCACCTGGATACCTCTGCCCTTGGCATTGCTTTGGAAGTGCAACCCAGGTGAAGGGTGGCAGAGGCCACAGAGATGCCAAATGTGAAGTAGCATCATGGGCTCTTCTTGTGGTGAACTAGTACAAGACTGGTGACCTTGGTGACTGGCAAAGCTGACTCAAAGGGTGATTGACCTCTAGAAACTTGACAGTTCTCCTCTAAAACAGGTGTAAGTCTTGTAAAGAATAGTTAGTGTATCTCCCATGTGCATCCTTCATTCTTAGCAGTCATCCTGCCACTGGAAACTACAGCTGGCTTTCAGTGGACAAACTGACAATTAGTCCTTGCAGGTCGTCTCTGATGGAGGCTGCAGGAAGCAAAGGCAGCTGCTCCCTGTCCCTCCTTTTCCTTTCATCCCTTGTGGAAGGACAGGAAGGCAGGAGCATTATTCCTGTTCCAGTAAGTGCTGTCATTGTGGGAATACCCGGGGTGTCAGATGGGATTGTGTGCTCAGTGCCGGTGATGTAGCAATATGTGTAGCACTCACGTTCCTGCAAGGCACACGTGAAAATCCACCACCTCATTACGGTTATCTTGTGCCCTGTATTTGCTTAATGAACAGCAAAGGAATAAAAATATAACCTCTCCCAGGTCCTGTATTTGGTATACATCATCTGATAAATATCCCGGGAAAAGCTCTCCTTTGCCATTGCTGTGTGCGGATCCCTTATCGTCCCAGTGATGTCAGAGGAGAAATATGTGCATGGGGGAAAGGGCAAAATAAAGCAGTGCAGAGCAGGAAGAACTTTGCCCAAAAGCAGCCAGTAGTGCTGGGTGTCAGCATAAATCCACACCTGCTCTCAGCTGGAGGAGCCTGTCACTCCTGGTGCATGGCTGGGATCGGGCAAACCTTTGGGCAGTGTTGGAGGAGGGGGTTATTTTTAATTTGTCCTTCACAGGTGTCTGAGTTGTGGCCTTTCCTCTAGCTGGAAAGCAAGGCTTCCCTCTTGAGCCAAGGGGAGAGCTGGCCCATCTCTTCCATGGGCCTGGGCTGGAGCTTCTCAAATGCGAAAGCCAGGCTGTGGTAACTCTCAAACTGGGAACTTCAGATTAAAAAGCAGCTGTTCAGGTTATGCTCAGGTCAAGGGAGTACGCAAACCGAGACAGAAATGTGGAGGCTAGAAGAGATCCTCAGCTGGCTTAACCCGTCTGCTTAACAAGCGGGTGTCTTGGACACTTCTGGCGTGTTTTACCTAGATTCCTGCTTGTTATTGTTTCTGTGTCATGGTGTATCCTTAGTGGGACAGAGCTGTCCTGTGCCACAGCTTCTCCCTGCCCAGGGAGCAGCTCAGTCTGTCGAGCACTCCCAAAATGCCCCTCTAGTTCTTGGGAAGAAGGACTGACTTGGGAAATCTTCTTTTCCCAGCATCTTTGGGGATCCCAGGCCCCTGCTGGAGCTCAGTCTGCCATCCTGGCAGTAACTGCCACCATCTGTCAGCCGATGGCCTCTGCTTTCAAACACTTGAACTTTCCGTCGCGCCAACTCAAACTGCCCTTACAGAAGTGTTAAACTGCTGCCTCTGAGGAAACCTGCACTGAGCACAGTGCTGCTTAAAAAAAGAATCCCACCCTGAAAGTAAACTTGCATGTCCTGCCCCATTGGAGTGAAAGGCAGGTCCTGCTGAGTCATGCTGGCAGGCACAGGAGTCTCCAGCTTGTACAGGTGCCGGCATCGTGGATCTGTTACCGTGGCTCTGGGCCTGGGGGACATGGTCTTCCAGAGCTTGGTGGAAATCTGGCCTGGTAGCTTTGCAAGGAATGGTGTTTTTAAAAACTCAGACACAGGGAAAAGCCCTGTCCCTCTCAGATATTCCTGCTGTTCTCCTGTGTAGCTGGAATGAAGGATAAAGGAAGCCTAGTAATCACCCAGAAATAGATGAGCTGCCGGAAATCCATAAATCACCAGTACTAGATTTAACCCTGAGATGTAATGAAACTTTCTAATAACTGGAGTTGAATTAGAGCGATCAAGAAATTATGAAGGCACACTCCCTCCATTAGACATGCATGACCTGACAAGTTAATAGAGGCAAACAGCCCAAAGACACAAATTACAGACTTCCGTGGAATGGGGCTGATGACTAAGCAGTTCATGAGCAGGTTAGTTTGTGGCCACAGCTGGAGTGTTAGCCAAGTGGATTTCATGGCTGACTGGGCCAAACATTCACTGTTCCTCATGGACAGGCCATGGTGCTTGTGAGTACTTGTGCTGGCCTTCAAATCCTGTTTGGAAATGTCCATTGAACTAGTGGAATTCCTGGAAGCTGTTCCTGTTTCTTCTGGGGTTCTGCTGAAATAAGTAGCAGTGGCCCAGGGCCCAAAAAGTGGTCAGCAAATTCTCCAAGCCAGTGGCGAGATGAGGAGGGTTTGGTATCTCCTGTTCCTGGCTTTGCAAGTGGGCTTTTAACCCAAAAACTGACAGGAGGGTGGATGTTAGTGCAGGAACTGTCCAGCCCTTCAGCTGCCTACACCAAGGACAGGGCTGAGGAAGCTCTTTCATGGGAAAGAGCAGCTTTTGTGCTAAGCCTGCTTCAAGCAGTTTGTGGCCTCTGAAGCCAGTGGTGGGGTGTGCTGAGTCACCAGCTGCACTGACTTGCAGATTCCTAGGAAATTCTCTTCCTGTGGACTGTTGTGACTCAAGGATATCTTGATTTTTATCAGCGAGAGAACTCCTGTGATAAATGCTGGCTTGTCATGCCTAATTGTGGAACTGTGGATGTCTCCCTTGCACAGGTGCCATGCCAGGCCAGTCAGAAACCTAGCATAATCACCAAATGGCCTAATTCCTGCCCTCCTGCGTAATCTCTCCAAGCCTGTTCCTGCCCAGTTTCACTCAGAGTGTGGGTGGGAGGTGGTCACAGACACCAGGTTTCTTTTTGATCTCTGTTCTGTGTTAAAAGTTTGTATTTCAGAGATGTTTCTTTGGGCTGCCTCATATAATACAGGCAGCACATCACTCAGACCTGTATTTTTTCAGCTTATGGCACTGGGTTTTTCCTGCTAGGATAAAAAGCTTCTCTCCTTCGCGTATTCATTGAATGAGTACTGCAGCTTAAATACTTAATTCGGAATGGATCTAGTTTTGACTGCTGTTTTTCTTCTCTCATAGGTTACCTATTGCAGGCAGTCCTGGGCACAACAGTGATCCCGTTATGTGGGCCTGGTGAAATGGAGAACTGCACAACAGCACTCAGTAAGTCCTGCATATCTCCTTGTAGGCAACAGATCTTTGGTTCCCATCATCCTTGGGCTGGCAGCCTCACCGAGGTGCCCTTGGGAATCATTTTTCTGCTAAGCAGCATTGCCTACCTCCTGAGGTGCTAATGAAATCTCCTTGCAGTCCAGACAGAGAACAGCCCACGTGTGGCCCAGGTGGGGATAACGCGGTGCAAGCCTGAAATGAAGGACTACTGCTTCCATGGGCAGTGTGTGTACATCGTGGACTTGGATGAGCACTACTGCAGGTATGGACAGGGCCCCCTGTGTGCCGCACACATCCCTGGGTGGGCTGTGGGGTCAGCTTGGGCCTCACTGCTGCGGCACGCAGCTGGAATACCACTGCAGCCAAGCACTGCAGGCTCACAAGAACCTGAAGAGGTGCAGTACAGCTACACTGCACCTCAGCTGCATTTAGACAAGTGTTAAGCACATCTGGCTTAGTGAAATCCGTGTGAGAGTCTCAGACACCTGAATTTAGTCACCAACCCAGCTTGGGACATTTATTCTGGTGTGCTTCCCTGTCCATCTGTATTTACAGTAGTGTGAGATCCAGATCTCAGGCACAGCACCAAGGTCTCCCCTTTGATCCAACCTACAAAATAAAAACCCCCTAGGAATTTTTAAGGGTATTCCTTGTTCACCTGTAGAATTTGAAATTATTTCTAGGCCCACAGGGGCTTGAGTTCCATCAGCTCCAGTGGCTTGTCCCTGAGGAAGCACAGGCCAGCATTTCAGCATCCAGTACATGCTGCAGTGCAGCCCCCAGGGCCGTGTCTCCAGTTCCACATCTCTCCCTCCCAGGTGTGACGTGGGCTTCTCCGGGGTGCGCTGCGTGCACTCGGAGCTGGTCCGGCAGCCCCTCAGCAAGGAGTACGTGGCACTCACCGTCATCGCCGTCCTGCTTTTCGTCGCCGCCATCTCCCTGGCAAGCTACTACATCTGCAGGAGGTAAGCCAGGCGTCCTCACCCTCCTCATCCTTGGGAGGGTGAGCCACTGTCGGTGTGGTCAGGCACCCCCCAGCACCTCTGGGTAGCCTGGGACACCGCACTCCCTCGGCTGCACGGATTCAGTTTGGTGTCAGAGCTGCTGGCCGGCCCCTGAAGTGTTCAGAAAGGGCAGTGTGCTGGCAGTGTGGCATCACCCACAGAGCAGGCCAGGCAGCAGCAGCACTCCCTGGTGCCTTTTCACCCCGACACAGGGCTATACAGCTTAGCTCATGTCTGGCTCAGACAGTGTACTGAGGTCAAGGAGAGAGCAGAGAGGGAATAGCAAAGTTCTGGTTCTTTTATTGATAATGCCATTTCGCCAGACACCGGGAAGTGGAGAGCAGCTGGATTACTACTAGCTAATTGGTTTATCTGCCATGTTATTGTGGTGCCTGTGATACCATAAGCATTGCTTTATCAGCTTTACCATGGGGGACAGTAGTCTCCTCCCTGAACACACCCACAAGCAGCAGGAATCATTCTCCAGTCTAAAAGCTAACAGTAAGAAGCTGCCAGAGAGCTGAGTAGGTGGAACAACTCTGGAGGGAGAGCTCACCTTCCCAGATCTGGTAGGTGCATGGCAGCCAGCAGGATTTCTCAAAGACAAGCCTAGTTACCAGCAGGAAGACTTTGAGGCAGATATGGAATTTTCAATGAAGAGTTGAGGAAGGAGACAGCATGCGAGGGATTTCAGACCTGGAAATGAGCACAGAACCCAGGAGCCAGAGATTTAAATCAAGCTTGAGGAGGTCATGCAGCCTTTTTTTTAGCTTCCTTCAGCCCCGTTCCCCCTCCCTCCCCAAAAAGCCATTTGGGACAACCGTCTTTCCAGAACTCACATTTCTTTCCTCTACTGCAGGTACCGAAACAAGAGGAGACAAACAAATGCCAGTGAATACAAAGCAGTTGGTGCCCTATAGGAGAAACAGTGGCTTCCTGCAGTGTTGCGTTCATCTGGATGGACTCAGTGGCTTCCCATCTATTTAAATGTTATTTTTGTTAATAATATTTACAATATTTATAACCTTTTAAAAATTTCAGTTGTTTGGTGATTCAATCAGTATAGGTCAAGCATTTTACTTGCAGTGTTTTATTTTTTTATTAAATAATATTTCCTAAAGGGAACCCCGCCTAAGTGGTTCTGTGGGATAGAGATATATTTTTATAAAAACTCATCTTCTTGCTCTGGAGAGAAGAATTTTATATTTATTCTTGTGAATATACTCAAAGCACCTGTATTCCTTGAAATAAAAGCTTAGACAAAGTCAAAATGTCTGACCATCATTCTTTGAACTCTGCAATGGAGTCACCTCCAGCTGGTGGTAACTGGTTTCCCAGGGCTCAGTACTGGGGCCAGTCGTGTTTCATATCTTTATTGACACATCCTGTCTTCAGTTTTGGGCCCTTCACAACAAGATAGACATTTAGACACTGGCACATGTCCAGGGAAGGGAACCAAGCTGGGGAAGGGGCTGGAGCAGCTGAGGGAGCTGGGGGGACTGAGCCTGGAGAAAAGGAGGCTCAGGAAGGACCTTCTGGCTCTGCAAGTCCCTGACAGGAGGGGAGAGCCAGGGTAGGTCGGGCTCTGCTCCCAGGGACAGGGACAGGAACAGAGGGAACGGCCTCAGGCTGGGACAGGGCAGGGGCAGGGGGGACATGGGGAGGAATTTCTGCCTGGAAAGGGCTGTCAAGCATTGGAGCTGCCCAGGGTAGTGGTGGTGTCACCATCCCTGGGTGTCTAACAAGCATGTAGACATGGCACATGGGTTAGTGGTGGGCTTAGTTGTGGATTAAGGCTTGGACTCAGTGATCTTACAGTGAAACTTGACGTGCCTTGGCTGAGTATGATCTTTGAAGCCCCAGCAGTTATTTTTGGAGAGAGAAACCATAGTATTGTTAATAAGATATATAAATGCACCTTAGAGAACAGCTTTTAGATGGCATAATTGTAGGAAGTCTTACAACACAGCTCCTAATGCAGCTTATCCAACAGGTACTGCATGACAGCAGCACAGATCTCAGTGCATACCCTCAGGAAGGGTGTGCTGGTTGTATTTTGGATTGCAGCAGGGAGACAGCAGCACAAGCTGATCTCTGCAGCTGAACACACTAACCCGTGGCAGCTCAGGGTGTGAGTGTAGCTACGGGAGGAAAGCTGCCTCAGAACCAGGACAGGGTCCTCCCCACAGTGTTTCGTACAGCTGGCAGCAGGGCAAGGACAGGTTTTGAGTTTGGCCATAATGCTGATATCTTTTTGGCCTAAAATAATGATAGAATAGCCCTCTGGGTTCAGCTACACCCCTGAGTGTGGCTCCCAGTGAACAGGAAGGATTCCTGCAGCACCTGAATCATCCTTGCTAATCCCATCACTTCTCACACTTTCAGAAGATGTGAGAAAAAGCCTAACCTTGACGTCATTCCCTGTTGGCCTGTGTTGTTGGGAGTTCGTGGGTGTGAGAGCTGCGATCTCTTGACTTGTGCAACAGTGAGTGGGGTTTCCTGTAGGGATTATGCTCACCGTGCTGGGTCTGTGCAGGTAGCCTGTGGCTACCTTCGGCCACCTGAGGTAACTTAAGCTCTCATCACTGGCACTGCTGCAGACCAGCCATTGCTCAGCCCTCAGTGCGGGTCAGTCAATGGTTTAGATGGGTTTGGTTGGTACAACTTTTTTCCCAGTCTGCCTGGGCCTTTGTGTCTTTCTTGAGTACTGAGTTAGAAGGGGATCATTGGTCATTCCCAGTTAACTGGATTAGGTCTGTGTCACAGGGCCCTTACTAGCTGCTCTTCAGCTTTTCACTTCCTCTCTCCTTCTGTAATCCAGTTGTGACACAGGAACCTGTTCTGCCAGGTAACTGGTGACAGCTAATGGCAACCTCAGCCACAGCCTCATTGTTAGTGCAGCCTTTCCCACTGGGCTGGATGGGCCAAAAATCGATTGTTGGAGCCTGCTTCCATTCTTGCTGTGACCCAGTTAGGATATGTGGTGACACATCTCTGCCCCTCAGGCTTCCCTGCCAGTCTGCTCTGGCTGGTCCCTGTTCATCCCCCAGAAACTTTTCCTGGACTCCCAGACAGACTCAGCCCAGAAGCCCAATCCCCACACACTGCCCTTTCTGCTCCTCTGCTTCTCTTGGCAGGAGCACCCAAAAGGGGACCTGGGCAGCCCCTGGAGCTGAAGATGCACGTTTGAGCAGCAGCACTCGGGTCCACGTGCCCCTTGCTGCTCTTGCACGAGGTTTCAATTGCACTAACAGCAGCCTGGGGCTTTTCGTGCCTTAACTCTTTGGGTCAAGCACATCCAGGAGGAATAGTCTACTTTCAGGTCTGTGCAGGATTTGTTTGTTTTTTCAATCTGTTTTAACGTTTAGCTGACTGTCTTGATTTGGCTTGGGCTTTCTCCACCTATCCTGTTGCTCATCTGACTCCCAGCCCATAACAGCCCTTCCAGAACCTGTGTTTTTCTCTCTCCTGCACATGATTGAGAAACTACAGAGCTTGGGGCCACATACCAGCCTGCCACCTCAACAGCTTGTGCTGGCTGGACGTAGATTGCCAGTCCAACAACCGCACAGCCAGGTCCTGCCGACACACCCCACATAATTTGTCTCAGAGAGTGAACCTCCCTCATTCTTTCCATGGTTTCTGCTGGCACCACCTCTGTCCCTCGGTGCAGCTCTTCCTCACCTGCACCACCCAGTGCCAGACTCACCTTCGGCTGCCTCTTCCCTCTGGTGAGAGCACCTGTGCTCTGCCTCCCAGGTGGCCCTGCCTAAGCCTTCCTGGCCCCACGGCTTCTCCCCCAGCATGAGTGTCACAGGCTCCTGCCAGGGCAGTTCTCCCCTGCCTGTGACAAAGTGCTTCACAGCAGAGTGGGCATACAGGGGACAGGGACTGGGACTAGATACTGGTGCTGGAGAGACCCACCTGGTGACCTGGTCATCACCCTGGTAGATGGCAGGTGGCCATCTACCTGTCCTCAGGGCCACCACTGTGTCACTGTGCAGAGTTTCTCCCTGGGACACTTGTGCTGGCAGCTCTCTGGAGGACTGAGCAGCCACAGCTCCCAGAGCTGCAGCAGTGCTCCACTGGATGTCTCCCTATCCTTTTCAAACCTCATCCCAGACCTGCCCTCTCAGTAACCCCACCCTGGGGTTCTTGCCCACAACTCTGTGTATTTTATCTAAAACACGTTCCAGCCTCTTGGGATTCAGGCAAAGGCCATCTGATGCTTGTTTTCAAGCCTGGGGCTGTCTGACCTAGAAAGCAGCAGCAACAACTCCTCCCTGGTGCTCCGTGGAAGGTTTTGAAATAAGGCCTGCTGTAAACTCTCTGAAGGGCTGTGCTTTTGTGCAGACAGCACTGGTGTTACTGCTCCCCCAGGTTGCTATGTAGCTGACTAGTTTTGGGAGTGCATTAGAAGAGAAACCTCTCCAAAAGCAGCTGCCAGCCACAGAACTGCAGAGAGATGAGAGGGCAGAGAGAGCCACGGCAACTCAAGCCATCCATCACCTCGTCATTTCTTGAGGGAATAACTTTTCCAGCGTCCGTGGTGCGCCTGGTTGGCAAATCTGGCATTGCCCTTTGGGCAGCATCCGTGGCGGCGGCAGGGGCTCAAAGCACACCCCCTTCAGCACACTGTGCAGCTGTAGCCCAGGGGACAGATGGCCACAGCAGTGCAGTTAACCTGGGAGCTGACCTTCCTCTCTCCAGAGGCCTGTTGCCTTTGCGTGCCTCATGTCTTGGGCAACCCCGGCCCTCTGTGAGTCATGTGTCCCCCTCAGCGGGTTTCCTCGGGGTGCGTCAGCCACCGGGAGCTGGAGGAAGCTGGAGGAAGCCTGGGTGACAGCCCTGGGTTACGTCACAGAGGCGGAGGACATTTGGACAACTGGTCCTTGTCCCTGCTGAGGCAAGCCTGGGATTGCACAGCGCATCTGGCACCTCATCCCAGGGCTGCTCCTGAGAAGGGCAGGAATGGGGCGCAGGGAGGAGAGAGAGGAGCTTAAGTGGGCTGGAAAGACTTACAAATCATGTACTCATTGCATATCTGACCTGGGTCAGTTGCAGTCATCCTTTGTGTCTATGCTGAAGAAAGGATGGATGGACCAGTCAGCAGGAGGAAGGAGGGAGGAAAGGACAGATGGAAGGAAGGACAGATGGAAGGTGTTTCATCAGTAAATGCAGAAGTTTGGTCTTGCACAAATAGTCATCATTATTTTAAATTGCTCCAGCACTCCCAGTATATAATTCCATCCTATGTGATTAAAAGATTTCCCAGCAAACTTGGAGATTAAGACAACTGATCAAGAAAATATTGAGAAACCTCTGTGCCCTACCCTGATGGCTGCCAGCCTGATCCTTCTGACCCGGTCACCAGAGGGCATCGGCCTCCTCGTAGGAAAACCCAGTCGGGATTTAGGACAGGAGATGCCAGAGTGAACAGGCACCAGCCCCAGCTGGGAAGCTCTGCTTGGCCATGGATGTCAGCAGTCCCAATGGTCCTGTGGCAGTGGCTGTCTCTGTTCCCGTTTGTCGGGCGGGTTGTCAATGCCATTCATTATAACGGGAAGCCGAGGAAGTTGGAGGAGCCACACGGACGAGGAAGAGAAGCCAGTTCAGCTGCCTCTCCCAGAGCCGCTGTCATTTGTGCCATACAGGCAGGGAAATAGGGGTTAATTTCAGGAGAGAAGACTGGCTGATGGGAGTGGGTGTCCATCTGGATACACACACAGCAACGGGGAAAAAGCCTTCAGGGTCACTGCTGAGAGCGGGACAGTGGAAACTAGGCTGAGGACTTCTAATAAGGAGATGGAAAATCAGGGAAGAGTAGGGTTTCGATGAGGGAAAGGGGAGGTGGTGAGAGACTTTTAACTGCAAAAAGGACACAGTAGTGAAGTCAGGAGGAAACAGGAGCCAGTACTTCACAAAATCATTGCACCTGCGGCCTCCCAAACATCTGGAGCTCATTCGGGGTCAGCCCATCCAGCCCCTGTGGAAGCTCACCAGGAGGACAGGAGCATTTAAGGGAGGAAGGACAAATACCAGAAATCAGGCTGGGAATCCAACTTAGGTCATTTCTTCTCCCAAAATGTTCATTATTTATTAAGTTTTCCTTTCTGCTGTGATAGCTGAACCGGGATTTAATTTCTCTTGTTTTGTCACTGGTCAAAACTGGTTGGTTTTGCGGTTTTTTTCCCAACTCCCCCAAGTGGTTTTGTTCCAATGAATTCATATGAGAGCGGGGAAGAAGCCCGTCCTTCAGCCTGACAGGTTCGGTGCCCGGTGACATCCCTAGCGCTGGTTTCGTTCCCATCTAGCGGCCACCTGGCAGATTACACCTCCACTCCAGGTCCCCCCGTCCGGGCGGTCTGTGCTCATCCTGAGAACGGCAGAGAACGTCCTGAGCTTAGGAATACTGATATTTTCGTATGCGTCCGAAAAAAAGTGGAAATTAAGGCTTTCAGCGCTTTCTTAATGCACAATTTGGAGCACTGACAACCCCAGCATGGATAAAATAATCGTATTTTTGGCATAATGCCCTGCTTTGGATTAGAAATGGGAGTTGCAAAGCCAGAGGGGCAGACACATGGCTTTGGTTAGGCCTGATCTGAAAGGCACAGCTTTTCTGGAAGGTTCTCACCTGTCCTTGGAGTGATTAATCACTACAGCAAGGCTCAGTTTCCTGATATTTACAGCAAAGTTTTCCTTTCTTTCCAAACCAAAGCGGATGAGCAGCTGTCAGAGCCCCGTCCCTCACCACCATGGGTACCCGGAGCTGGAAGCCATGCCAGGCTCTCTGACAGGTTTTATTCACCCCAAAACCGCCCTTCCTGCAAATTCATCAACTTCAAAACGACCTACTCAGGCTCATGGTCTGAGAATGCAGGAGTCACCGTGCCCTCCCAGGGTTTTGGCAGTGACCTCAGCCCTGACACACTGAGCCCACCGACACGGGCACCCGGGATGGGAAGGTGTCTGATTGCCCTGGCGCTGATTTGGCACTCGTGGGTGGCAAGGAAATGCAGTCTGTGGCTCTCCTGGCATGGGTGCTGTCCCTCAGCTGCCCCTCTCCTTGCTGCTGAACAGGTGCTTTCCCTGTCTGTGTCCCCTGCTTTCTTCCTAAACACTGAATGTGTTTACTTACCTTGTGGTTTCATGTCTACCACACAGCACCTGTGAAATGAAGATTTTGGCATTCACAGGGGTCAGGATGCTTGAAATGGGACTCCTGAATGGTCACTCTATGACCATTTCTGAATATTTGTACAAAGTCTTGGGCCTTTTTTTATTCCTTCAGCTCAGCTCCTTCTTTTTATTTTATTTGCCACCACTCTGCCAATGGGAGGGGAAAATGGCTTTCTGGATGCAATGCTTAGTGGCCTACATCATGCATGTTAAGATAATATGTCTTTAAATCTTAAAATAATGTAACTAGTCAAACAGCATAGAGTTTTTTCTTCCTTTTCACACAGAAACATGTTGGTTCTAGGCAACCTGAGCTCTCAGCCCTGGACTTCCCAGCTCAGAGTCCTCTCCCCGTTGGAAGTAGACCTATGCTCCTGCTGAAACTCCTGGGTGGAAGCCACAAGGAACAGATCTCTGCGTTCAGAAACGTTTTAGGAGGGGATGAGACTCCTTGTCAGCAAGACACAGCTCTGGGACTGGGATGCCTGAGTCCAGCTCAAAGCAGAGACTGAGGTTTTGCTCCAGAGGGGCAGAGTGTTGGACCCAAACACATCAGGACGGCATCATGGCGTGACAAGGTAAACTGGGTCCCGTCCAAAGACTTCAAGAAGAGGGTTTTTCCTACATGAAGGAAATGAGCCTGTGCCCGGGGAGCCTCCTTCACAGCATGAGTGTGCAATCTTTATGCAAACAAGCCCTTACTCACACGGTGTGTCTCAGCAGTCCCATCCTGGGAACGCGCTGGCCCCGCACTGCAGCCCGGCAGGGACACGTGTGACACGCAGGGAACAGGGGAAACAGGTGCTCTGCCTGCCCAGGCTCCACGGGGGGATGGAACCAGCTCACAAGGCCCTCACTGCTCCAGCTGCCAGGACTGACTCCTTGCAGCGGCACCTTTGTAGTTTCCCGAATTTCATGCCCCTTTGCTGGCACCCTGGTGCAGTTTGAGGCAGCCGGATGTCACCAGGGCACAGCACTTGGTAGCCAAAAAAAAGCAGGCACCACCAGCAAACAATGGGATTTCCAAGGAAGCATAACAAACATGCCTGTGAAATGGAGTGTTCTCCTGAGCTTCTCTGCTTGCTCATGGCCTGTGAAAAAAACAAAATCCAGAGCGATCTACGTAATCATTGTTGTGCGTAGGAAGCCTTGCCGGGGCTTTGTTCTAGGGAGAAACCCCAGCTCTGGCAAAGGTGAGAGGAAAGGAATTGCTAATTGCTGCAGGCTTCTCCTGTGATTCATTCTTTCTTCACATACCAAATGACTTCAAATAGGCAAAGAAAATTGACCATCTGATGCAGGGATGGGAAGGCACTAGGAAGATTTCAAAGCAAATAGGTAAGACTTAATCTGCACTTCCAGGAGAAAATTTCCAAACAATCCTCACATGTCCTTTATTTCTCTGCTACTCTGGACACTTGGGAAATCACGTGGAGCACAGAAGGCAAACATCATGCTGGTTCTGTCAGATGCTCCCAGCCTCCTGTGAGGCTGCACTCCCTCAAAATAGACAGTCCTATATAGTTTGCCCACATGCACTGTGCTGTCAAATGAGCTGTGATTGACATCTCCGAGGTGGCTCCATTCCCCAGCCCCCAAGGTGAGGAAAGGGCTGTGTAACAAACTCAGTCAGACTGCCCGCTCTCTGCAACTTCCAGCAGTGCCAACACGCCTTAGGTCAGCTGGACTTTCATGGCCAAGACCCCTGAATGTACCCCCAAATTGTTCCCACTCCATCTATGCCCCCCTGCGGTGGCATTTTGGTTTGGGAAGGCTTTTTTTAATTTTAAGATTTCTGCCCTGGCTCTTTTTCAGCTGAATGTCAAAGACACTAGAGGTAAAAAAGCCTCAATTTTCCCAAGTATAGGCATTGTTTTTCCAGCAGCCACACTACCCACATAACCACACCCACTCTCCAAGTCAGTGCATTCTGGGACTGAGCTGGGAGATCTGCAAACTCAATGAACAGCAGTCACACAGCTTCTGCAATCTCAAGCACAGCTCCACATTTAAACATGTTTTTTCTCCCCTCTTTAGAATGAGGACTTTTGGAGCACTTGCAGAATGACCCAATGGCTCCATGCACCTTTGGGATGGGATGAGCTGGGGGCTCTCCTCTGCTAGGGAGCATGCTGGGCTGCAGTCCTGGCAATATTACACAGAAGAGAGATGACCTGATGATTTTGCCCATCCAGCAATGATGTGGTAAGCTGACTATATCCAGTAATGTACATTGCAGTTGAAACACTATTGTACTGAAGGTAAAAGGCCACAGTAATGTTGCCAGGTGGATCAGTGTAAAGGCACTGACTACAACAGCTGAGCTCTGGCCTTGGTTTCCTTAGGGATCCCTGTCTAAAGCACCTTCCCCTTTCTGCCCAGGGGGGTCAGGAGGGTGGGTTTGCCCTGGGGTACCATGGGGAGCCTACCTTGGGGTGCACGTGGGGAGGGCCACGAGCCCACCCTCACCAGAGAGTCCTGGGGGAAGTTCCCGTGAACTGCCCAAGGAAGGAGAAGAAAGTGCAGCGATTTTCAGTGCTGTACAGCATGGCAGAACCTGATATGTTAGAGAAGAAGGATGTTAGCTGAGGGACAGCTCCCCTTTCTCGTGTAAACCCAGTATTGCTTCACCCAGCTCCTGGCTTCAGGCCGTCAGAATTACTGCTGGGGTCAGGACCTGCCCCTGAGCCTTTGCAGACTGAGCCATTGCACAAAAACGAGCAGGTGAGCTCTGGAGGATGTGCTTGGTCAAACGAGAGCTGCTCGGTGGGTGCCGTGTGGAGGACAGAGCGGGTGAAGCCCCGGGCACTGTGCTAACAGCAAGCAACTTGCCCAAATCCTCGTAGCGTGTGGCAGGACTGCTGTCCTGGGCAGGCCTGCAGCACGTTCCACACCCCCGAAGCCAAACGGGCCCGGCAGGTGCTGCTGAGCTGTGCCTCGTGGTGGGGAGAGGCAGCGACAGGAGCCACGACACGGCTGGGGCTATTCTGCAGGGGGTCAGGCCGGGTTCCCATTGCCTGCCGTTCAGCAAGGACTGTGGAAAGCGAGTGTAACACCCACCGCTGTGGTTTGGTGACACCGCACTCCCCAGCACTGCCGTGTGTCTCATCAGGTTAGCCAGGGATGCTGGCAGGCACTGCAGTTGATACTGGCTCAGAAGGTACCCCTTAGTTTTTGGGGGGGGCTATTTTTCCATTTGTATCGGTATAAATGAGAGAAAATTCCAGATCGTGGTGTCATGGGACCGGCAGATTCTGTTCTTTTTGTTTTCTCTCCTTAGACATACTCCCAAAGCTTTTGCAGTCACATGCAGAGTGTCCATAAACACGTGGCACCAGGCAGGCTTCACCCCTTTCCTTTGCTGGGGGAAACAGAACACAAATTATTCCCGTTATGGGGTTGCTCATGCAATCCCTGCTTCAGCCTAAGTCTCTGGGGAAGGATTGGAGCGCAGGGGGAATGTCACCATTCTAAATAAAAATTATTTGCTGAGGGCTTTCTCATCAGGGAGGCACAGACACCTGGATACCTGCATGTCTCAGAGGATGACAAACTAATGATTTCCAGAAAAGCAGTATCCAGGCCTTTCCCTTCCTTCCTTCCCAACACCCTGGCTACACACTTATATCCTCTCTATTACAGCAGTCTTGATTTACATCAGCAGGAACCAGAGTCACACATGCCTCACTTCAAAGCTCCTTCCCTGCCTGTGAGGGAGCTGCTGATAGGCAGAAGATAGTGGTGTCTGCAGTTCACAAGTGAAGTGAAAGTCTGCTGAGCTGCCCAGACAGACACCACTCTGGTTTGAGTCATTACCCTTTTTCACCTGTTCTCAGCTGGATGGATGAGAAAGGATAACTCATGTTCAAACACCAGGTCAGCTGTGCCCGCCCTGGCAAAATAAACATTTGATGTCAGTCAAGAAAATTAATGGGATGGTGTTTAAGATACTTCCTTTCCCTTCACGCATTTCTCAGGGGTTTTATCATAAGTAAAGAGAGTGAATAATAAGGTCCCAGTTGGCACTCAGACTCTCCTGAAGACACCATGTCCAAGCGCACTCCACCAAGGCCCAGCAGCTGTCAGCATCGATGTCACTTGGCCTCCACAAGTCCCTGCCTATGCCCCGGATTGCATGGCATGTCTGGGGATGGGATGGCTGTGTTCTGGCCACCCCCTATTCCACAAACATGGACAGGGATCAGAAATCAGGCAGAAATCTGGCATCAGTGTCACCTGCACTGGGTGCCATCTGGTGCTGTCTGAGCCCAGGCCGTGCTGGAGGTTTTCGAAATGGTGGTCAAGGCCCAGAGAGGACCAGCTGGGCTCCCAAGGCTCACATTTTCACCAGCAGGAATCAGCAGCCCATCTCCTCCCGCTGCACTGCTGGCCCATGGCAAACAAGGTCTGCTCGGGGCAGATGCCAAGGAGAGGCTCTGGCTGTGCCCATGGGTGCAGCTCCCCGCACAGGTTCCCTGCTCATCCCTGAGCTGCACCCTTTGGCTCGAGAGCCTTCGGGGATGCTGCCTGTCCTCTGGGACGGCCCCCATGGGTCAGCCCGAGCAGGAGCACTGGGAGCAGCAGCCCCAGCCGGGTGTCCTGCCGGGAACCCCGGGGTGCCGCCGGGAGCGGTGGCTCAGTAGGTGGCACTCTGCATCCACGGGGAGCTGGACCGGCCCCAAAGGGGAGCCAAGTCAGCCCCAAAGGGGAGCCCTGCCCTCGCCAGCCCCGCTGCAGTGGGGCAGCCACAGCACTGAGCCCTGCAGCCCCCGGGGCTTCTCCTCCTGGGCACATCCTCCCGGAGTTCAACCCGGGGGCAGAGTCCGAGTGTCCTCACTACCCTGGAAGAAGGCAGCAGCCAAGCCTAGTGCCTGCTCCCCGACAGCACAGGGCAGAGCTGGAGCTTGCTGCAGATCCCACCTGGAATGCCCTGAAACACGTGGCCTATGGAAGGGGTTGTCTCCCAGAAGTTGGGAAGAGCTCCCCTGATCTCCCACCAGAACCTCTCTGTGCTCAGCCGGCACCCATCACCACCCTGCTGCGCTTTCTGGACCCCAAGGAGGTGTGCTGTTTGATTCCAGGCTGCCCCTTCTTCTTCACAGGAGCAAACTGGTGAAATGACAAAACCAAAGCATGCCAAGCCAAATTCCTCGCTGCTGGCAGCCAGTGAGACGAGCCATCAGCTGGAGACTGGAGGAGAGAGGGAACACGGTGAGTCAGATGCTGCATATGCTGTGTTTGGTCTCCAAACAGCACAGGTAACATGGGCAATTACACTTGGGGCATTCAACCTTTCCCCCCGATAAGCTTCTCTTTCCAACTGCTCAGCAGTTTGCCAAGTGCAGTGCACAGGGCTGAAATGCTCAGTGCTCGGTATATTCCTCGGATGGAACTTAAAAAAAATACCTGACTGAAAATGTTTCGGGTGAATCTCTGATTAAGAAAATGGGAGAAATATTTTGTTTTAACACCTGCAAAAAAAAGAAATTCACGAGGCAAGCTGCAGTGCCAGGCTGATGAAGCTGGCCTTGAGCAAGGCAGATGGGAAGGAGGTAGATTCCTGGCTGACCTCCCTTTGGCCATTCTCTCATCACCAACCCCCTAGTTTGGCAGAAGAGACCCCAAACCCCGAAGTTCTGCATTTGGAGAAACTCCACTCACATACAAATGATCTCTGCCATTGCCAGGCCCCGGGGCTTACAGGGGACCTGTGGGCAGGGAACTCCAGTCCGAAGGGCAAAGGAGGGGGCCCATGGAGCCCCTGGCTGCCCCCACATAGAGCTGTAGCCCAGAGGCTGCTTGGTGACTGCCTGCCAGCACTCTCTGAGCTGGGGCTGTGGCAGCCAAGCTGGGTTTGCCTTTTCTCTGTTGCTGCCACTCTGAGGAAAGGGGCAGGGAATGAGAGGAAACGTGACAAAAACACCAACAGTAAAGCTGTTGGATAGCAGCAGTCAGTTTTAATTGCACCGTGCACAAAAGGGGCTGTGGGAGGTTTTTCAGGGCTGTCTGTCCCAGGTTAATGTCCGAGTGACTGATTCAGCATCTTGTTTTCCAGACCTCTTGGGCATCACCACTTGGGATTGGCATGACCTGGCAAAGATAGCGGGAGTGTCTGTGTGTGTGGAAGAAGGGAGAAGATTCAATGACTGAGTAACCTGGATCCCTGCCACCTCGAGCAAAGGCTCTGTCAGCTTCCTGAGCTGTGAGTAGTGTTCCAGCCCCTCAGTTAGACAGTCCAGATCCTCCTTTTCCAATGCTTGGCAGCTTTGCCACCCACTGCCCTCCTGCCTCTCTGTACTATGGGACTGGAGCAGAGGGGCACCCATCTTTTCATCCTCATCCCCCTCAGCCTCTCTGGGTTCCCACCCTAGCCCAGCACATTACAACCTGCTTCCCCAGTTCTTCTCCCATCAGAGCAGTAGTTCTCTCTACAACCACCTGAAAGAAGGTTGTAATGAGGTGAGGGCCAGTCTCTTCTGTGAGAGGACTGGAGGAAATGGCCTTAAACTGAGACAGGGGAGAGTCAGATTAGGTGCTAGAGAAAAACGTTTTCGGTGTTAGGGGGGTCAGGGATTGGAATAGGCTGCTCAGGGAGGTGGTGGAGTCACCACCCCTGGAGATGTTCAAGAGGCAGCTGGACCTGGGCTGGGTGATGTGGCGCAGCGCTTTGGGGGTTACAGCAGCAGTGATGGATGGCCTGGATGATCTGACGGGTCAGTTCCAGCCCCGATGATTCTGCGATCGTAGAGCAGTGCTGCTCCCCACACTGGGCTGGGGGAGGCGGCCGTGGTGGGGTGCCCTGCTGGGGGTGCAGCCTGAGCGGGGGTGCCGCAGGAGCACAGGGGCTGTCCGTGGGACCCCGGGCGGTGCCGGGTGGGATTCCCGTCCCTTCCCCTTGCCCCGGGACTCCCCGGTGCCGCAGGGCCCGCCCCGGCCCGCCCCGCCCGGCGGAGGCCGCGCCCCAGCTCCCATAAAGCGGCCGGGCGGGCCGGGCGCCTCCGCATGGAGCGCCGCGCGCCGCCCGCACCTGTCGCGACAGCGCTGCCTGCCCCGACACCGCCGCCGCTGTCGCCGCCCCGCCCGCGACACACCATGCGCGCTGTGGCGCTGATCGCAGCGCTGGCCGTGCTGGCAGGTGCGTGTGGGGACCGGGCGGGACGGGACGGGGCGGGACGGGGCGAGCGCACCGGGGGGCACCGGGAGGGAGTGTGAGGGGAGTGTGTGTGGGATCGTGAGGGGAGTGTGAGGGGAGTGTGAGGGGGGATCGTGAGGGGAGTGTGAGGGGATCGTG